>JAQZBX010062051.1:0-16978 GCA_029593785.1 Cabassous unicinctus
AAAAACCACACCAACCCCAGGAAGGTGTGTGGCTGGAAAAACTGCCTTCCGAGGATATTTCCTAGGAAAGAGCCACCATGAACCCAAAACCTGGGATTCCTTTTCCTGTTTGTAGAAGAAACTTGAGTTGTTTTAAGTGTACGTGTACACAGGCAGCTGCTGTCATCTGGCTCTGAGCAGATGTTAGACCTCCAAAAGCTTTGCTGCCAATTAAAATACTAACAGCCAGCGTTCTGCCCCAGCTGCAGGTTCTGTTTACTGTAAATTTGATTTTAATGGTGCTTCTGTGCCATTACTGAATAGAGGTTTGTTTTCACCTTACACACAAAAGTGTCTACAATGAAGACACATGTCTGTTTCCTGCAATTTCCTCGGGAAGGAGTTGAAGATATTATAATATAAAGGAAACATAAACATGGCTACAAAAGTGAGTAGCCAGAAAAAAACAAAAGGGAGATGAGCTCAGTCGGCCTTGCTAGCTTTTTAAAACCAGCCTGGTTGTGGATGTGGATGTGTGCACCCCTCTAACTACACTGGCTCGACTCCTAATTTGCAGAATTTTACCTTAGAAAGTGTGTGTAGTATGTAGGACTTTTGAAAAATTGGCCTTGTCTCCTAACATAGTGATAGTTGCATTGGGTGCTGCATTGGGAGACTGCCAGAGGATGTTCAGGAAAAGGCTGTTGGGCTTAATTTTCTGATTCCTTCATGCAAAGAAGAATGTCAGTCCTACTTTTGAGTGCACCTCTGTTTCTCGGAGTTTGCAGGTCTCCAGGAAGGCTCTCCCCATACTTGCCCTCCCCCACATAGCCCTAAGATTCCACAGCTCTTTCTCCAGCTTCCACATTACCACTCACACCCCACCCCCAAAACGCAAAGTTGCAAGAGCACATATTATCCACTGGTGTGGACCGTGAAAGCACTGCTCAGCAGAAGGCGGGTACCTGGAGTCACCAGGCCAAGAAGGGCTGAGATGCCTCCCCTGAGGATTCTTCTCGGCAGAGCGTCCTGGGGCGGCCTCAATGCCTGAAGATGGACCCGAAGTGTGAAGTGTACTTGGGCTGATGCCTGCCTGGGTCCCCCTGCCACCCCGCCCTTTTTGCCGTGTCCTGAGACATTGGTGCACTCTCAGCTTGTGAGTCAACTGGCTCTTGCTGAGAAGTGTTCTTCATGGGCAGATGACAAGACCAAGCTCTTCAAGTGCCATTCCATCAACTCTGTGAAGCAGGAAGATGCTACTTCTGTCATGAGTCAAAATCCAGAGTCAAGTGGCCAGCGTACCACGGCCCGTCACTGCAGCTCCACTTCCCAGCAGCAGAGCAAGCTAATGCCCCTCCCGCCCTCCAGGAAACCTGTCAAGAGAGCCCTCAAGGCCTCTTCCTACCTGCCAAGGGAGAGCGCCACGCGTGAAAACGGCAATATATACCTCAGGGTCTGATAGAATACAAAACTTCCCAGGGTTTGTGACTTTAAAGGTAAAATATTGTCTTATTCTTTGTCACTCTTCAATGACCATGGAAATACTTAGGCCCACGGAGACTATTCTGGGTAAAGTTAGAAACCTGGAAGATTCTGTATGGTTATCTCTCATTGCTACCAATGCTAAGTATATTGCTAATGACAGTTAAGAAAAAAACTTTTTTAAACCTTAGTTTGTTTCTTGTTTGTTTTATTTCTTCAGTGAAATGTACATGTGTATCTTATGAATTTGTGTAGTCAAATTTATGTGGAAAAGTTTCTCAGAAATGGTGAGTTCAGATAATTTTTCACCAAAAAATAATTTTCCACATCTCATCTTGTAAAACAACAGCCTTCACAAAATTGAGGACAGAGCAATTACTTTTACGTAAATTCTTCAGCATATACCTTTATGTGGCATAAAGCAGATATTTACCAAAATAGTTTTTAATTATTATATTGTAATTTATTTGACACATCCCTAGGCCAATTCATGGTAGCTTCAGTTTTGTCAGCACTGGAACAAGTCTGTGCTCAGAAATAATTGTCACTGTGGTAGCTACCATACTTAACAAACATGTCGAAGGACAAAATGATTCTTAACGTTGCATCCCAAATAGCTGGAATAGTTCCAGTTTTATGTTAATTTTACGATCACTGACCAGAATGCAGTTTCTAGCCCTTGAAAATGATGGGAGATATGAGGCATTTGACCACGCTTTGCTCTTTCAAAAAAACGGAGGGGGCAGTAAGAGTAAGGACCCTCAACCCCAAGTTGTCAGGATGGCACCAGATGAATACTCCTCCTCGAGTCCACGGGCCACGGAAGCCCTGGACTTGAGTTCTAAACTAGAAGTTCGTACTGCTCAGTAGTATGTGCCAGTGTTAGCACTGAAAGCATGCAGTTTTTCAGAACCAGATTTGAATGTGGGCTCTGTAATGGGGCACCCTGCAATACTATCAGGTAATTATTATTGTCTATAAAGTGAATAAGTTATAGAGCAGTTATTGATACCGATTTGCCTGACTAAACTATTGGTGACTGCTATTGTAAGAATAATTTATTCCCTGCTTTGAAATCTCTAAAAGGTTATATTTCATTGAATTTTAATTTGTCATTTTTCCTGCTTTCACTTGAAAAACTTATAAGCTTTTATGACATTAAAATATGACTTTAATTTATTAGCATAATCTGTTAATATTGTTTCATTTTAATAGACATTAAGTATGATTTCTTAACATTCTTGTTAAAATTATCTTAAAATTGAAGTTGAGAAAAAATTATGTGTGATTAAGAATCACAATGTCATGTGTGCCCCAAATTTTTATCTGGAAAGTATTATTTTTTTCAGACACCTCATATTGAAGGTGCTTTCATTGTGACAGTGAACCAACCCAGCTTTTTCAAGTTTAGTGCCTTACCAAAATATCAAATACAATATCCAGACAGCATCTGAGATTTTACCTAGCAACGGATAGATATTTAATACATGTTCAGGAAAAGCTTCAAAATTCAAAATAGATGCTGGCCAGCAGCAGCCCCGTGGCGTGTGGGCCATGTTGGTCCCTGCGTTGCTCAGGCACCCGCCGTCTCGCTGGCGACAACCTTCCTAATGCCATCTTTATCTGCTTCGCGATGCGTGAAACCTACTTTCAGTTTCAGAACTGCCGGCAACCTCTGACCCCTTTAGTGGAGACACGGTGTGACCTTTCTATTGTCATCAGCTTTCATTCCCCCGAAAATTCTATGAATTTTTATTACAAGTTTTTTTTAAGCCGTGCTGAGGCTGCAGCGAGTTACTTGACACAGATGAGATGAAGCTGTTGCGGGAACGGGAGCCGCGTCTTACAGCCAGCGCGTGTGTGTGGGGAGCACAAAGCCAGCGTCCCCCAGTGTCGCCCCCCAGCAACTGCTGAGCCCACTATTGGATAAATACATCATTTTATGGAACATTGATTGTTCTATAAACCCAATGGAGTATTATGCTCTATGATCAAACCATTTAGATTGTGTGTAGAGCACAGAAAATGCCATATTCAGGATGGTACTAAAAGTGCCATTTGTGTATTTTATGGATGTCATTACGGGGAAACTTCCCTCCGTAGGCCCTGTTTACTGCAAAATTTTTTAGTCTGTAATGACATTTTTCATTCACAACGTATGCATTCAAGAAAGGGGGCCCCTGTTTTATTTGTTTCATTCGAGTTTACTGCACAAATTCTGTACATTTTAATTAAATGTAAGCTTAACAAAAGCATAAGGTATTTATTCTGTGGGAAAAAATGATGACAGTAACAAAAGAATAACACACACAGAAAGGAAGTAGTCAGGTACATTAAGCCCTATTTGTCGTTTCCCAGAAGCACAGCAGACAACCAAACAGAGACATTAGCACAGTTTTGGGGAGTGCAAGTCTCTACAACTTCACCCCTCCAGTCCTGCATTAGAGGGTTGGTGGTTTTCGGCTCCAGAGATGTTCACGTTAAAAGGGACAGATATCAAAAGCGACAGCTTTATAATGTTCTGGAACAGTGCCCTTAATTAGAAATCATTTCCCTGAAAACGCATCCTCAGCTCCCCCAAAAAACTTTTTATTTCCACTGAGTTGTCAATTTCCAACACATTTAGCTATGTGGAGAGCATATATCTTTGTATTGGTGAAAGCAAATGAGCAGTAAGTTGGGACTTTGTGAACAGGCACAAGGCTACATTTTAACTTCATTTAACCTACACAAAGCCACTTATCGTCCTATTGGAAGCAGATCTGAAAACGACTGGCTATGGACAACACTGATTAGCTCCTATTATGGTACTGAAATGTGACATTGCCTTTAAGTAATAAAAAGTGTAACAGAAATATTGTGTGGATCCATGCCACATTAAAGACTCGTGTTTTAGAGCTATTCCAATTCAATAATTTGAATTTTAGAGCTGTAACAATCATAAGCAGTTAAAGACCTATACTCAAAGTTCCTGTTTTCAAAATATCTTCTCCTTTGGCCATATGCATTGGTGAGCCCTGCAGTTCATATTTACTAGAAAGACATCAAAAATGGAAGTTGATGTGCCCAGTGACTTCTTGGTCATAGTCCAGTTAAAATTTAAAGTTACAGCAGAGATTCACATTAGTTTAAATGACACTTGAACTTCTACATAGCTCAACATTAATTCATTATGGTTGAAATGGAAGAATCTGCAGTGGGTGAATCTTTTTCAATCTGATTGAGGCTGTTACATTTTATAGGTGCTATTTTTCAAAGCAGTACTGACAGCACTCGAAGTTATTAAATTGCTGAATCAAAAGATGGACCTGCAGTCGCATTTATGAACTGATGGAATAGCCCAGGCTGCGCGGCGCCGAGGTGAAATGGCGGTGGAGTTGAGCTTCGTCACAGCCCTTGGTGACAGCGCTGTTCACCCACGTAGTTTACTTTAATGGCCTGAAAGTAGTTTAACCCACCTCTGGATTCAAATAAATGCAGTGAGTAGTTCAGAATAGCATAATTATCAGTGCTGCAAGAGATTCAGAGGATAATTCTACACCCAAGAGACTTTCTGTCCAATTGCAGAGTACAGACTAGAACTGCTTGGACTCAGACGTGTAGCATCTTTCAGCGTCTACCTAAGAATGGGGTGTGTGTTCTGTCTTTCCCATCTATGGCAGTTTCTCCTTTTCTTGTAATGCCATTATGCCCTCTTCTGCAATTAATGAGGGAGGGGGGTTTGATAGCTGACTTCTTTGTTTTTTGTATCCAGAGTCCTTATTTCCTTTTTTTTTTTTTTTTTAAATACTGAATTAGACTGAAATGACCTTGAATTAGAGAATGGACAGAAACACACTGGATCAAGTTCAGAGTTTAACAAAGGCAAGAAGATTGTATCCTTGGTAGGAAAGTAGGGTGTAGGCAAGAAATTGCAAGCGTACAGGAAGAAGAACTTGGCAAGTACAGTAGACGAAGATCTAGGGATCCTAGTGGATGGCGGATTGACCAGGGGTCAGCAGCAGCATGCCCCACTTAAACTCAGGCTCCAAGTATGAATCCAGGATCTCATGGAAGGTGTGCCTTTTATCATGCCCTTATGTTTACATAGCCCAATTCTGACTCCTCCCAGGAGAGGGAATTTAGGGGGAATTAAAATTCAGAAGCTAACCACCCTGGGATTAGGCTAAAGCCTGTAGGCAGCAATTCCTCCTTTTCTTTCTGGGATCTGTCAGCTTTAATCTCCTGCTTATCACCCAAACGTCCATCCTCCTGGGGCAAGACACTGTGTCCTGGGTGGGTGCAGGGAGGGTTTCTCTGTCAAGCAGGGGACTGGGGAAAGGGAAGAAGGACAGGGGATCTCTGCCTCAGGCCTGTCAGTTTAAATGGAGCTGAGGACCTGGAAATCAAGTCGCCCAAAACTCTCCATGTGCCCACCCAAGCTTTGGAAAGTCTTCTTGCACCCCAAGGGGTATGAGTACCCCAGCTTGACGTCTGCCACCAAGACATGCACTTATGCTCAGTAAGCGCTTGCTGATCCGAGTATAGGAAGGGGCAGTTAGCCTAGTTTAGTAGTCCCCAGTCCATCTTTGCTTGGGGGCGAGGGGGAGGCTTACCGCAGAAAACGGCCTGGCTGGTTAGGTAAGAGCTGAGCTGGGGTCCTGGTCGTGGTGGACTCGCCCCTGGAAGGTTTCGTGGGCTCTAAGACAGGATGGTTGACTTCTACAGCAGTGGGCACTCCTCAGGTGAATAAACAGTCCTGGCTGAGGCGATAATTAGAAAACTGGTAGAGAATTTTGGATTTTAAAAAAGTAAATAGGGACTGTGAAGAGAGTCAGCTTTGTTTTATGAAAAGAAAGATTTAATATCAAGTTATTAGAAGGCACTGCCCTGGCTCAGAGATGTTGCTGAGGGCGCCACTTGTGTGTGCCTCCCACGTGAGGGCCCCCAGCCCACTGCGCGCCCTGGCCCGTGCCCCCCTCTCGTGCTCCACGTTGGTGCTGCCCCTGGCCCCTAGGGTCTGTCAGACGGCTGGAGGCTCTTCGCCCCTGGGGAAGTCCGGGGCCCTTTCAAGTCCCTCTCAGTTCCTGGGGGTGTGCACCTCCTCCGTGGTGTCCAGTTCACCAACTGGAAGGCTGGGAAGGACGCCAGAGGCGTGACAATGGCTCAGGGGGCCTGGGGTGGGTGGGCCGGGTGAGCAGCGGGCCAGGGTGCTCCCACTGCCCGGCCCCTCCCCCACCCCTTCTCTCTCCCTCTCTCCTCTGTCCTTTCCGGTCACATGGAGAGCAGGTTAACCACCTCTTTCTGCTGCCTTTGTTTTTGCATATCATGCCCATGTCCCAAAGGTCTTATGGTATTTTCTAGAACAATCACAGTGTCTAGAGTAAGTTATTACTTTTACAATCATTTATTTCATCCGTCTGTTAAAATTCTAAAATAGATGCATTCGTTTTATTTTCCTGCTTGAAAATGTTCAGCAGATTTCCTCTCTACAGCCCAGCGTGCCCGTGCTTAGCTGGGTGAGGCCGTGAACACCGGGCCTGAGAGAAGCGCGCCGTTCTCCTGAAGGCCGCGGCCGCAGCCCAGCCCTCCTGCCCTGCTGGGACTGCCTGCTTCTGTCCAGAAGGCTCTTTTCCCCCGTCCCCGCCACCATCCCCCCAGCTGAGGCCTGGCTCTTCCGGTCCTCCAAGCCAGGGTTAAGTGTTGTCTCCAGCAGGTCTCTCCTGAGCATTTCCTACCTGGTGTTTGGTCACTTGCAGTAGGCATCACACTACCTGATGGCAGTTGAAGGTTTCCTCTGCACCAGGCACCTTGCAAAACTTACAGGCAACGAAGTGCGTGGCACAGAGCCCTCGCCCATCGGCGCCCCCGCTTCTGCGCCCTCAGGCCTGCCTGCTCAGTCTTGGAGCGGCCGTGTTTGCGCTCCCAGCACCAGATCCAGGCCCCACTTGCACACAGGGCCTCTCTGTGGGACCCGCAGGGCAGCGGGCTGCCCTTCACCCACCCAGCGCCCAGCGTGCCAGGCACCCAGTGGGTACGTGCTGCCTTAAACCCTCGTAGCTGTGTTTATTAAAGGCATATTTTTATTTTATTTATATACAAGCCATGGTACCTTTTCTGTTGAATAGATATACATATATATATAGTACTCGGACATTAGAAGAGGCTGCTGTTGACTCCTGACGAGGTTCACTCCCTACCAGTGGCTGAATGCACGGTCAGGCACGTTAGCGGTAGCCCACTGGGCCTGAGCAGAGCTGTGTTTGCAGTCACACCAGCAGGCTGCGAACCTCCCTCTCAGACATCTGGGCTGTAGACGTGCTCGTCCCTGGGCCACCTGGAGGGTAGAGCCACTTCCAAGGCCGCCCTGATCGCATGAGGGTGAGCGGACTCGAGTAGGGTCCCCTCCATTCCACTTTTCCCTTGATGTCTCAGGGCATCTGCAGAAGGCTCTGTCCACCTTGGAGGCTGCAGGTGGTTGTTCAAGGGTCTAACTGGTCGCTGTCTTCCGTAGGCATTGTCTCCAAGTCCTACGAGTGCCGGCTGAGGGGACAAGGAGCCGCCTTTGTGGAGACAGACAGCCCCTTCACCGCGGCCGCCCTGGCAGAGGAGCCGCCTGCCAAAGACCAGTCCCCCCGAGCCAGCCGGAGGCCGGCCCCGCCTGCCGAGCACGTGCAGCAGGTCATCATCATCCAGGGCTACGATGGGGAGCTGGCCCTCGACGCCTCTGTGGAGGAGACGGCAGCTGCCACTCTGCAGACGCTGGCCATGGCCGGCCAAGTGGCGAGGGTGGTGCACATCACTGAGGACGGCCAAGTCGTCTCCACCAGCCAGGGCGGACCGAGCCCAGGCGGCGGGGGGCCGGGGCCACTCCTGCCGGAGCCGCTGGCCGCCGGGGCCACCCAGGTGGTTGTGGTGGGCGGCTCGGTGGACGGGAACGACGACGAGTCTGGCGCTGTGATACAGCAGGTGACAAAACAGGAGATGCTGGGTCTCTCGGAGGCGGGGCTGCCTCCGCCCGACTCCTCGTCTGCTCTGGATGCGCTGCTGTGCGCAGTCTCCGAGTTAGGGGAGGTGGGCAGGACAGGGCTCGAGGAGAAGAGCAGGCTCAGCCCTGAGGTGCTGCTCCAGCTGCCAGTGCAGGAGGTGCCCCAAGCGCCCACTGGCCCCGAGGCCCCCGAGGCCCACCTGTTCGCAGATGTCCAGGAGGGCCCAGCAGAGGTGGAGCCCCTGGACATGCTGGCCCAGGTGGTCCGTCCCTCCACCGTCATCGCCGCGCAGGAGAGAGCACAGGTGGCCTTCAAGAAGGTGGTGCAGGGAGTGCTCCAGTTCGCCGTGTGCGACTCGGCCGCAGCCGACCAGCTGCTCAAGGAGGGCGTCACACAGGTCATCGTCAACGAGGAGGGCACCGTGCACATGGTGGCCAGAGAGGGCTCCCACATCCTTATGCAGGAGGCGGGCGCGCCCGGCCTGCGCGTGCCGGGGGAGCGGGTGGATCTGGTGGCCTCGGAAGGGGAGATCTCACAGATCATCGTCACCGAAGAGCTGGTGCAGGCCATGGTCCAGGGGTCCCCCGGCCACTTCCCCGAAGGCGCCACGCACTACATCGTGACGGAGCTGCCCCCGGGGGCACAGGACGCGCCCAGTGTGTTCACGCACGCAGTGCTGGAGGCGGCCGAGGCCCAGGAGGCGCTGCAGGCTGGGGCCGCCCTGGATGCCGGGGCCCCGGGTGCGGCCGAGCCGCTGGCGAGCATGGTCATCTACACGCAGGGGCCCTCCCCGGCCGCGGCCGTCATCCGGGGGCACCGTGAGAGGGACGAGCCACCCGAGGCCTAGGGCGCGGCGCCTCCGCTGGCCACGGGATGGCTGCCATGGTGCACAGCCGAGGACCTGGGCTGGGGCGTGGCTGCCGCCTGTCCCCGGGCCCCCGGCCTTGCCTCCATGCTGAAGAGAAGCTGCGCATTTTTTGTTGGTTTTCCCACAAATGTTTCCCCACTGTGGTTATCAAAAGACTATGCCCCACTGGTGGAAAAGTAAGAAAAGTAGATCTGTGGCTTGGGACGTGTCTGGCAGTTGAGCATGTAGCTGTTTTAGTATTTTGTTATATATTTCGTTAAAAACTCAGCTACAATTATTGTCATGAAGTAGTTAACTTCCATTCTTGTTTTTTTTTTTGAAATTTTAGGATCAAAGTATCCCCAGACCAAAGGAAGCCCATTCATTTCACGTATAAATTTCTTCTCTTTCAGCATAAAATAAAGCTTTTTATTGAAGCGTAGGGGTAATAAAGGCCTTGAAGTTCATATTCAGCTAAGGTATGCCTTGGTTAAGACAACCCCATGCTTCTAACTTTGACTTCGCTTCATACAGTAAAGTCTGCATATGAAATGTGCATTCTGGAAAATATTGTTCACATCGATATTTTGCTTTTTATAACAAACATTTGTTTGTATCAATATCATTTTTGCAGGATTTATTTGTGATTTATGTGACTATGAAAAATCTGACATTAAACATTAACCAGTAGAAAAACATGACCCTGGAACCATTACTTTGACCAGGATTATCTGTATTTAGTTGTGGATTTGCTGCAGCTGTTGAATCCAAGTTTATGTCCCAATAATTTGTTTCTTGATACGATTGCTCTTAATTTCCTTTTCAAAATTGTCAAATAATCCCTTCCCCCAAATGCAAAGGTTGTTTTGTTCTGTTTCTGTTTTTTCAATAAAATTATACCATTAAGAGAGGTAATGACATGTTATTTCAAGCAGCCAACCAGTGGGCAGCTGTCAACCAGGGAGAGCTGACTCTGCAGGCTGGACACTGTCTCGGCTTTCCCTGCCCCTGCCCGGTGTGTTCCTTGCGTGCCCACACCTCCCACGCCCTGCGCCATTTACTGAATGTGCAGGGCTAGTAGCCACGCTTTCTGAAGCATGGACGGGACAAGAGGAAGGGAGAGTGGTACCTTCTTTGTGACATAAAAGCTCCAATTAAAATACCTCCCTGAAATACCAGCAGGAAGTGGTGCCTCCCTGCAAGGCGCGCCCCGACACCCTGGACACCCTGCTCCTTGCATGGAGTTCTGTCCATTCTAGCACCTCCCCCTTCCAGCTGCCCCTCTTAAAAAAAAAAGAAAAAACGAGGGAGAAATTCAAGTTCGACCCTGAGATTCATCATTAAAACGGCAAGCCTGTTCCCTCCTTCTTAAGCGTGTCCTCAGCAAACAGTGACAGGATCAGCTACTGCCTGTTAGCGGGAGGAAGGTGACCTTTGCAAAATGATGGCCCTCTCCAAGCTCCTCGTCCGTGTTGAGAAAAGAAAAGATGCCTCTTCTGGAGCGGCTCTGCCGTTCCCTCTTGCAGCTCGATGCTCGCTCCGAGCCGTGCGAGGCCTGTGTGGCTAACCTTTCTGGTGCAGTACAGGCTGTTGACACTGACACGCGGCAGTTTACCGCGTGTGATTTATTTAGGATAAATATGTCTCAGGTGGCATTTAATCCTTCATAAAACCAGTGTAGCCTGCAGTGTCAAACCAGCAATCACAGTGTATGCACAGTGAAAAGAGCAGACCTTTGCATAAAAAAAAAATGTACAGCCGGCGTTTCCAGGCTCAGAAGTACTGCAGAGGAGCTGTGAGCCGTCGTGCACTGCAGTTGCCTGTAGGGCCGGGTACTAGCTCCTCTCCCTCTCTCATCACACAGCTCTCGGAACGTAAGGGAGCGTGAAGAAGCACACGCACAGATACATGCCTCGGAATAACGAGGCACAGCAGCTTTTGGGAACAAGGGACATTTATTGCACCTTGGACTGTCTGTGAAGAAGACACAGGCAGCTTAAAGCTTTCCTCAAGGTTTCCACTTGAGCATAGACAGAACTTCAAAGAGGAAGTAGGAAGCAGAGCAAATGAAATATTTGCCTGGAGACCCTAACCCAGGAAGGCCACGTTTCAAGCGACAGCCACTTAAACGACCGCGCCTCAAGGACGTTTGGCAGGCCAGGGAGACCGCTGGCCCAGCGCATTGTCAGCACGTGGAAATGGTTTGGATCTCGGCGTCCACGGCAGGCTGCGCTGCTCTCCATACATGGTGGAGTTACAGACTAGAAAGCAGTTTCCACACGAATGAAGCGTTGGCCGTGAGAGGCCGCCTCAGGAAGCACGACCCTGAGGCACCTCGGGCCTCGCCCAGCAGTTGCGTGGAGGTAGGTGGGGTGCTCACTTGAGAGCGTTTCCCACAGCACCACGAAACGCCAGCAAACAAACCGCCTGGCCTGCCGCAGAGGAAATCCTTTTGACTCCTTGGTTTTGAAGAACCAAGAAGTTCAAAAACCGAGTTCCTGCGCTGAGAGTGTGCCAGGAGTGCTCATTTATCAGCACGGTCCTCAGCCCAGAGATGTGGGCTGCAAAGGCCCGGGGAGCCCAGGCCACGGGGCCTCTGTCTCAGCTCATCTCGTGGAGCATGACAAGACGCCATCAAGGCCCGCTCTGTGCTGCGGCCACCCTCCCTCCTGGCCACGTCCCCTGCGAGCCACGCCGCCTCTAGGCCACACTCCACACAAACCACCCCTCCCTCCAAAGGCCCCAGCTCGGTCCTGCTCCTGCCCAGTCACCTGGTGTCTAGGAGAACCTGTGACCTGATGGGCCGCGTTTTCAATTCTATCAAATGCTTTGTTTTCCTGAATGTAAAGTTTTTAAAATATGGTGTAAGAAAAAAGTTGAAGAACCAGCTTGGAATTCCAAAACAGAATTGGTTCTAAGAAGAGGATTAAGGAATGAGAAAGGGCATTCATTTGGCAAACTTTAAAAAAAAGAGCTGGAAGTTTTCGCTTGTTTTGCTGTTTGATGTTAGCCCATCATTTACGGGAGCTCGCAGCTCCGTTAGGCAGCCTCCTCCTGCTCCATCTTGTTGAAGAATACAATCCGTTTCCTCCTCCTCTAGGGTGATATCATTTTACATGAAGAGAAAAGTTAGCTCAGTTGGCAGTTATACGTTTCGGAAGCACCTTCTAATCAGGGATTGGTGTGATTCATTATTAGCTTCAGCAGGCGATCCATCTGACATGGAAGGGGAAAAAATTAGCAGCTGTCACTGCATGATGAGTTAATTTCCTGATAGGCCTGACACGGAAAAGCCATTTGGAGACATGGCAATGGCTGATGAGAAAACCTGGTGCTGCTTTATAATTGGAGATAAAGAAAGGGCAGAGAAACGGCCGGGGGAGGGGCCCCGGACTGTCTGTAAGTTGGGGGGGGGTCTCTTTACATTTGTGCCCAAAGGCCCTGGCCCGGCGAGGCCCTGGGTGGCCCAGGGGGTCTCCGCACCCAGGCAGGTGCGCTCAGCCCTGCCTTCCTCGGCCTTCGCTCCAGGGGAGCGGGGCGATGTGGCCGTGACATTTTCAAGGGAAGTTCAGAGCGTGATGTTCTCCTCTTGACGGCCCCCTTAGCAGTGTCCCTGACTGGAGCCTCAGCGTCTCCATCGTGGGGTAAGTTTTTATCACGCGCTAAATGCTGTGCAGACCCTGGCAGGAGGTGGAGCTCTGGAGAGTGTGTTCTCCCCAATCTGCAGGGAGAGCCTAAGGAGGCTTCTCCCAGACCCTGTCCTGAATTGCTCTTTCCCATGGGAGCCATTTCAGGCTCAAGTTGAAAATTTAAAAAAAAATTTTTTAATATCCTGAAGATGGAAATAGGAAACAGAACTCACAGCATAAACCCGACTTTGGAGTATTGCCAGGATGGACTCGCACTGTCCTCATTACGGGGAGCGTGGGGGAGTTCTTGGTGAAGGCTTTGTATGTAGGATTCCAGAATAAGGACCGTAAGTGGCACCAAAACCTTCTGGGGTGCTCACCAAGTTGACTATTGAACAGCGCTGAGAAAACGAGGGCTGTGCACACGATAAGCCCAGGCGTGCTTCGTCCTTTCTGGGACCTTTCTTGGATTCTGGTTCTGTAAGTCCAGGAAGCAGAGACCTTGTATACTTCGGATATAAACATAAGGTAAAGAACCTTCTTCCTTCCCAAACCTCGAGGCCCTCAGTCCAGACCAGAATTCTAGTGTCCACCATCCCTCCTGGAAGCAAAAGGTGAAAGGTATCGGGATGTGAGCAAGGCCATCACCCTGCCCCAGCCTGGTAACTAGGTCTCTTACAAGAACTAAATAAATCCATCCAAAACCTCTCCATCATGGAGTCGCTTGATTATTCCATGGCTCTGCATTTTCAGAACCTTTTATATAAGTTCTTTCAGAATGACCTAACTTCAATGTGGCTTTCAGCATCATTAAAAGATCATTTATAACCAGGATAAACATGAACAGATGGCCCCTCCACGCCAGCGCCATTTTCAGGCCTCTCTGGAGCACCTCACGTCACTCCTTTCATGACTTCTTAAGTAGAGGAATAAAAACCAATGCAAAGAAGAGCTTTGTTTTCTTTTTTTTAATTTCCAAGCTGAGCCCTTTTAGAGACATGGTGCTCTCTGAAGCCTTATCTGTGGCTACCAGCCGCGCTAGCCAGTATCAGATCGCCCTCCTGCCAGGGAGCTCTCTGGGGCAGTGTCCTCTTGCACTGCTGCTCCCAGGAGCCTCAGCAGCATTTCCGAGTGGTCCTGACTCATCTGGAAATGGGGCCACAGTCCAGAAGGAAACGCCACACCCACGTTTGGTTTCCCCAGCCCCGACTGAGTCTAAGGCGATGGAGGACATTTAGGCTTCGTTGTAGGACGGGCTCTCACTAACACCTAGCTAAAAGCTGGACCAGAAATCCTTTTTTCTGGTAATTGTGGTGGGTTCACATTGATATGACAAGCAGCTGTTTCTTACCCAGCATGTAGAATGCCCTGGAAGATGGGGGTGGGCGCTGGGCACAAAGCAGTGGCGGTAGCTGGGCTGGGCCCCGCGCAGAGGAAGTGGAAACGGAAGGCCCTCCGCTGCGGGCTGGACAGGCCACCTCCCCGGCTGGTCCTCTCGGAGTTCAGGTGGATGATCCCTTACCTCCAGATCGAGTGTACGCCACATCCACTGGCAGGCTCTCGCTTTCATCTCTGTACTCAGTGCCCAGCAGAGCAGGGCACATAGCAGGCTCTCCGTAAGTTATTCTGAATGAATGGATAAATACATGATTCAAGCCTTTGTCAGTTTTTTTCTTGTTTTCTTATTCACCCTCCTTTCTGATTTTTTCTTTCTTTTTAGTCATAATTTTCTTAAATAACAGAAATCTTTGGCAGGCACTGACTCAAATGAATGCACCATGAACATAATGTCTTATTGGCAAAACTGGTTCAGAAACATATTCTCTCCACCAGTGTCCCTCTTTTCCAGAACATTCCTTGATGAAATGGGCCCTCCCTGAGACCAAAACCACATGGCAATCACTGCATCAGGGTCACATACTCTCTGGTCCTACATGTTGAGGTGACTTTGCTAGCTTTTTAGTAAAAGAAATAGATGATGGAAGATTTCCTCTTCATTTATAATTATCATAATCACAAGGGAAGCACAAAAAGTATGTGTCCGTCGCACCTTGCTAAATGTGTTCTGCTTCTCTTAAAATTTTTATACGCTTAGGTCCTGATTTCTTTCTAGCCCCAAGGTCTCAAGCCATGCTATTTCTTGACATGGTGTGAAAAGAAATACGGTCATTTTGGGTAGTCTTGAGTCACCATGACGTTTTCTTTTCTGGAGAGGATCCCCCCCGCCCCCAGCCAGGAAATGATGCAGGGAAACAGGAGAACAGTGGAAACTGGCCAGCCCCAGGTGTCAGCAGTGCCACGGCCGAGTAGCTGCCTCCTCCGTGTTCTCCAAGCCCCTCTCTGGCCCTGGCTGGCCTTGTCCTGGGGGCGTACGTCCAGCGAGGACGGTTGCTGGGAGTCCTGGCCTGTAGCCCGGCTGTGAGGTAGGTCTTTGAGGGAACGTCAGCTCCCCAGCGAGCGAGCGAAAGCCCTGGGCCCTGTCGCCTACCCAGCTGCGGCCTCCCTAGTGCGCCATGTGCCTGCTCCCCACGTGCCTTTCTCCTCAGACCTCCTCAGGCCTCAGGCCTCCGCCAGTCACCCAGGGGAGAACTGGGCTCGTGCTTGTCCCAGAAAGCATCCGCCACGTTTGCTGTGTGTGCTAACGAGAGCTGGCGCTGTGCTTTGAGAGGACGGAGAGGGAAGGCAGAAGGATGGCCCGTTCTGGAACTTAGAGGCAAGGACAGGCTGGCCAAGCATGAGGAACGAATGCACGAGCAGCCTCTGTTCAGGCAGAGCAGCGTGGCCAGTGGGGAGACGGTGGGGAGCCCACAGGGTACAGCTGTGTCGAGGCCTGGGACCCTCCGTCCTGCTGGGGCCGGACTCGTCAGACCACGCACCCGCGCCCCCTTTCCCTGGCAGAGCCGCTGACCAATACAGTGGGCGGCCAGGAAGGAAGAAAACAACCCCAGTGCTGTACAGGCAAAGCCACGGCGACCCCACCCCAGTTCAGCCAAAGCTGGGAGCCGTGCTGTGCTTTCTAGTGGGCCAGCCCTGCACAGGGGTTCCCGTGGTCATAGAATCCTCAGAGGGTGCAGCATTGGCCACGTTCACCCACAGAGCCACAGAACGGCTGGGGAACTTGCCCGGTGGCCCACAGCTGAGGTGCCGGAACCCCCTCGGGAGCGCGGTCACTGCTTCCCTTCCCACCTGCGTCACAGCCCACATGGCAGAGTGCGCAGAAGGGGCCAGCCCGGCAGAAGCACCTCGGGCCCCGTGAGACGGGTGCTGTGGTCACACGCACCATTGTGGAGAGGGGAAGCCTGAGCCCACCTCAGCCCATCCTCGCAGCCGCCACACTCGCCAGCCTCTGTACCCAGGAGCCTCCTGCCAGGTGCCTCTCAGGGAGGTGAGGCTGGCTGGTTGATAAGGGGTCCCCTGCGCACCCATAGAACAGGCCGCAACTGAGTTAGTGTCCCCACAAAATTCCTGTCCACCCGGAACCTCAGAATGCCACTTTGTTTGGATATAGGGTCTCTGCCCATGTAATCAGTTGAGGATCTCGAGATGAAATCAGCCTGGCTGGGCCCTAAATCCAGCGACTGGTGGCCTTGTAAGAAGAGGGAGAGACACACGGCCACGTGCAGACAGGCAGGGGTTGGAGTGGCGCAGCCACGAGCCAGGGAAGACCAAGGAACAGCGGGGCCACCAGGGCTGGGGGAGTCGAGGCAGTAGCCTCCCTAGAGCCTTCGGGGAGCACGGTGCTGCCGCCGCCATGGTTCCAGGCCGGGGGCTTCCAGAGCCAGGGGGATGGCCTGGCTTTAGTCTGGCGTGGCCTCCGTCCGCTCTCCCTTGGATGCGCCTGGGCGCCGTAAGCAGTCCCCCGGCAACCTTTTCCTCCCAGAGAGCTCGCACGCTCCCTGCCTGCGACCGTGAGGACAGTAGTGCCCAGAAGAAGTGGCTTTAAGCACGCCAGCCTCCTCGACCTGCTGGCACTGACCCTATTCAGAAGCAAGAAAGCACACCCTCTGGCCCCGTGTTAGTCTTCTGAAAGCGTGCCGTTAGGCGACAGGAAGTGGACGTGTGGCCAGGAGGGG
>JAQZBX010062052.1:0-17236 GCA_029593785.1 Cabassous unicinctus
TACCCCAGAAAAACATGTTCTTAAAGTTAATCCATTCCTGTGGGTGTGAACTCATTATAAATAGGACCTTCTGATAAGGTTACTTCAGTTAAATGTGTTGCCCAATCTAATCTGTATGGGTCTTAATCCTGTTACTTTAGTCCTTTATAAGCAGAATGAAATTCAGACAGATAGAGAGAGAAAGCCACAGGAAGTTAGAAGCTGAAGGTCAACAGAACCCAGAAGAGTAGGGAGAGACCAGGAGAGGCTTCCACATGCATTGCCATGTGACAGGATTCCCGGACCAAGGGTTATCAGCAACCACAGTGTTTGGGGAGAAAGCATTGCCTTGATGATGCCTTGATTTGGAGTTTTCCTAGTGTCAATACCATGAGAAATTCCCATTGTTTAAGCCAACTCATTGCATGGTATTTTCTTGAGCAGCCAAGGACACTAAAAATTAACACCTATAATCTGAGGTCCAATGAATGTAAGGACATACACATGGAGGTTTTTCCTGATTCAGCATTTCTTTCCCCTGAAGAGATAGGATACAAGTTCAGAAAATGAGCAGACATAACTATACCATACACTATATACCATGTACTATGTATCATATAGTATATTACATACACTATGTACTATATGCCATATTCCATATACTATATACTCTATACCATATACCAGAGTATATTCTATACTACATACTGTATACTATAAATACTAGAGTTAGTGCCATAACATATATGTGGATTGGAGGCTGAGTCAAAGAGAAAACCAAACTCAGAAGCATTGTCTGTAGCAATGCTTTCAAGAAACACAGAGGAAACCACATAAAGTTATAATTCTTCTGCTTAGACTATTTCTTGGTTCCTTTATACTCAACCAGTTATCTATCTGGCCACCTGGGAACAATAGAAATTATTGAATGTAAATGATGAAAATTTTAAACATATTTCTTACAAATTGCTCTATGGAAAACACTAGGGAGTATCAGATCTCTCTCCCAATCTCTCACTTTTTTCCTCTTCTTCCCTTATTTTGTAATAATGATTAAGAGGATGATTAAAAACATATATGCCAAAGAAGGATAAGAAAATGACAATCAACATATAAAATATAATGAAATAGAAAACAGAATTATAATTTTGAAAGGATTAGATATATGCATTTAGGAACATTCAAGAAAGCATAGACTCTGAAGCAAGAGAGGAACAATTAGATTGTATGACAAGAGACAGCATGGGAACTTGCAGAAATAAGGAAAAAATCTAAGACAAAATACACAAATTATAAATTTTAAAACTGTTATATAATCTAGGTAACAAACATGAGAGTAAATGATAATTGAGATAAAAATCAAGCTTGAAAACTGAAAATGTAGTAAAAAATGCAGAACCATTTGTGAAGAGAGTGAACAAATATGGAGGATGGAAAACATATATGCAACATGTTTGTGCCTGATGATTGACAGTTTATGGATAAATAACAGTATCTTTCCTTGGTTCAAGGAAAATTAGATTTATAGATGGTAAAGAATCCCTCATTAAAATTCAAGGTAGTGATAAATATTTAAATGTGGCTTGTTAAATTAAAAATTTTATGGACCAAGACAAAAACACTAAAAATATACTGGTAAGGGAAAATTAAACACAAAAGAACAGAAAAAAATAATCATATCAAAGAAAAGAGAAATCAGGTCAGCTTCATCTTTCTCCACTGAATTTCAAAGTGCCTTAAGATATTGGGGTTTTATGACCAGAATAGTCAAAGATTATGATGCAATAATACTTTGAACAACAAAT
The DNA here is from genome assembly GCA_029593785.1 of Cabassous unicinctus. NCBI lineage: Eukaryota > Metazoa > Chordata > Mammalia > Cingulata > Chlamyphoridae > Cabassous > Cabassous unicinctus. The sequence goes on from JAQZBX010062052.1 coordinate 1,785, forward strand.
TATAGTTTATATAGGTATGCCCTGGGCAGGGAAGTATGTGTGTGTGGCAGGGTATGGTCAGGCATAAAAGGACCAATATAATAAACTATTGAGCTTTAATCCTGAAAGACAAAATTTAAGGCTATGATCCAAGTATAAGTCATCAAAATAAATACCTATAGGTCATTATATTTGGAAAAGCAGGATCAATAGATAGCATTGACCACTGAAATGCTTTAAATAGAATTAATTTTAAATACATAGAAATAAGATTACAAAAAATAATGCAAATATCATTAGTTATTTTTAAAATAGAGAATGCATAATGTCAAAATGATTTCCCCATAAACTTAGCACCTTAAAAGCTAATAAATTTAAACCATACACACACATACAAGTAATTCAGAAGGGTAGAAGTAGAAACAAAAGGGAGCTACCTTGAGCTTAAATAAGAGAAATTTAAGAATTAATTTTTGACCATTGTAGTTATCAAATTGGGGGTCACATATTTTAAGCAGCATATATTTTTTTTTAAAAATTTTAAATTTTTATGGAAATATTTGTAAAAAATAGTTTATAAAGAAAAAGACTAAAATTATAGAATAGAGCAAAGAAACTTGTAGTTGTATCTGGAAGGTGAAATAACACACCAAAAAATTCTTTAATGCAAATACTTATTTTGGATAAAATAACAACATAAAATATTATAAATAACTAACTTAGCTTACAACAAATAAGAAATATGGAAATTTGAAAGTGATACACAAAGCCTTGTGTACTCATAATCATAATAGCTCTATTAATGACAGTCCAAATGTCAATCTATCACTTAATAGATGAATGAATTCTGGCATAGTCATGCAATGGAATATTACTCAGCAATGGAAAAGAATGTACTGCTTACATTATGTACTAACATGGATGAATCTCCAAAATATTATATTCAGTGAAAGAAAACAGCATACAAAAATATGTACTTTGTGATTCAATTCATATGAAGTCATAGAACAGGCAAAATTAAGCTTTGGTTAGCTGTCATGATAAACATAAGAACACTGATTACCTGGTGGCAGGGAGGCTTATTAGAAAGGGACATAGGAAAGCTTATTAGGGCAATAGAATTTTCCTATATCTTAAGTGAGGTGTTTGCTATACTTCCTAGAAGTATATATTAAAATCTGTGTATTTTATTGAGTGTAAATACAATCCCCATAAAGAAAAATTCCCTGGATCACATGTTTCTAATGTATAGCTAGTGTGAATTAAAATAGTAATATCATACTCTCCACAGTTTTAAATATTCAGCACAGAAATCTATTTCCCTACCTCATACACATTCTTTCATTTGATGAGAAAAAGTTGAAATCATCAGTCAGGATTTCCTCAACTATCCCACAACCAATTATGCACATTTGTATACATATGGATCCAAGCTATTTTCTTCCTTCTCCGTACTCCTCTCTAATATGTTACATTAAAATATGATATTGGTTTCCTTTTCTCTTGCCATTTACATTAATCTTATATAAAGGATTATCTCTTATTTTTCTTCCATATTGAATTTCATCCTTGTAATATTTTGCCTCTTTTTTTAAAATAACCTAAGCCTCTCTAAAAACAATGAAACTAAATTATTTTAGCCTTCTTATTCATCTCATGCTACAGTCCTGCCTAACTCTCCTCCTTCAAACTATGAGTTAGTCTTTATCTCCATTTATTTATATTTCACCCATTTTAATGGCCATTCTATCTACCAAAGTAATTATTGCTATGGTAACCCTTTGGACTTCATGTTACTAAATGCAATGGTCTTTTCAGATTTCATCAGGGGTTTTATATTAGTGAATTCTGATATTGCCCACTATTTCATTATGAAATGTTCTATTTTCTTAATTTTTAGACTACATAATTTATCTTTTCACTTTTTATTTATTTTTCTTTCTCTTCTTTCAGACTTAGTCATCATTGTCAGCCTCATCAGTGTTGAATTCTTAAAGGCAGGTTATAGGTCTTCCCTTCTGTTTACTTATTACTTTCCCTCTAATTTTATGCATGCCATGGCTGGCTATTAAGGTATTATCTATATTACCAAAACCAGAGTAAAATCAAGGAAAAAACATCATTATGAAAGGGGACAATTAATTACAAGATACAATAACACCAAGCTTCCAAAACTGGACAACAATGGATTAGAGGGAAAAAGAAGTTAAAGAAAATTGGCAAATACTTGTATGGTGCCTAGTCAGCATTTAGTTCAAGGTGATTTTGAATTTCAACTTGTCTTAAAGGTATGGGTTAGTTCAATCTCCTGATAGTTACTACCATTGTGCTGGGGATGAGTTTTGTTTGGTGGTATAGTTAAAATATAAAATATTACCATCATTATAAAGTTATAATTGATGACTTGGTACAGTCAAAATAACTGTAGCAGTACAACACTGAACTTGACCTAATAACACAGAAACTAGGCTGAAATCCAGCTCTAATCAAGGTTTGCCAGGCTTTTAAACCGGTTGTTGTCTCCCTAGGCAACTAATTATCAGCCAGCACTAATATTTTGGACTCCTTTGTAGTATTCTGGTTGCTTCCTGATTTGTAGAGAGATTAGAATCCATGTCAATAAGAATGACTGAAAACTGTAGAATTGGTGTTTTTTTATACACTATGCAACAGGGGGTTTCCCTTTCCTTGGAAGATATTTTAGCTGCCAGTTATTTTAATAAAACTCAAATCTGGTAACCTAACTAATATCTTTATTTACTTAATGGTGCCATATTGCCTACATTTTAAATTGAAATTCTATGTATTGGGTCAAAAGCACTGAATAATCTGGTCTTTATCTATACCAATCACGTAGCTCCAGAACGTGCCTCATCTCCAAGTCGGACTCTTTTGCTGAAAGTCCTCAAGTCTTTGTGGCCCAGCAAACACATAGCTCTAATAGAAACTCTTCCCTTCCTGGGCATGCAGAGTTTCTTAAGAATTCACTATCTCTTCTTTGCTCTCTGTTCCAACTTGTCTATATGTGTGTGTTCATTACTGTTCCCAAAGGTAATGACAATTCAGATTTTCATCATCAAATACTAATTTTTCTTTGTTAGAGGATGAGCTCTCCAGGGTGTGCATCCTCTTTGTATTTCCCAGAGCTGGGTTCAGTGCGCTTTGCATATAGTTAGTGAATGATCTGAAGTTTGAAAGAAATAAATGAGTGATTGAATAATGAAAGAAATTGATCCCAGATCATTGACTGACTTACAGAAAGTCATAGAGCAAACAAGTACTAAACATAAAACTGACTCCATACAAGTATTCATTCAATTTTATTAAGGAGTATTTTGTGAAGCTCATTTATCACATGTTCATTAATGAGGTATAAGTCATAGAACACTGTCATTTTATGAATTTCTAAATATACCTATTTGACTCCTGAGAGAAGAATAGAAAATTTCAACAAACTTCTATCTGTTTGTAGGCTTCTTGCAGCTGCATTTTAACATGGGATGGAAATGGAAAAGGTATTCTGTTAGTGTATAACTTTTGAATGTGTTATAAAGTTTGTGTGCCATTTTAAGTGTGTAAGTTTTCTTTGCAACCCCCCAAAAAACAATGCATTCAGGAGGGAAAGGATTATTAAATGTATCATATCTTCACTATAGAGGCAGCATCTTTAGGATTTTTTCAACATACTATATTATATATGGAAGTAGTTCATTTTATATGTGACCAGTGTGACATATCACCCCCACAGATGCATTCCCCAAACTAAAAAGAAACACTTGTACAAGTAAGAAAAAGGCATGAATCATATTAGTTCATATGTTTTAAAAACAGTATTTATATGAAGATAAGACACAAAATACCACATTTTCATCTATTTTAAGTTAACTTTATTGTACCTGATCCCACATAATGGATATTACACGTATTTCTTAAAGGTTTTGTTGATACCCCACAAAATTTAATGCAAACAACATAAACTAAAACAAATATTTGTCAAGAGATAAAGATATTAGTTAATTGATAATTAAATGAAATAGGTCCCTTTCCTAAATTGTTTGCAATCTAGCATTTATTGATACAATGGAAAAAATTGTTCATATGTATGAATTCTTTTAGCTTGGTTATAATACATTGTTTTTAATAAGTAAACAGGTTATTGTTTATGCCTAAAATTAGAGCATTGTCTTAGAATTGTAGCAGGCTTTGATATCTCATACGCTGAAATTTTGTTTCCCAAATATAGTAATTTCTATGTAGCAAAATGGAGTCAGACCTCATAATATATTTTAAATTCTCTTTTTGAACAGTTGTGAGCAATTTTTCAGCATGTTCATGTCAATATTGTGACTGTTGGGGATCTAGAAAAGATATACCAAGAAGCATTAAAAAAAAAAAAAAAGTACTTTGAGAAATCTGAGAAAAGAGTTCAGTGTTAACAATTACAGATCTGCTATCTTTGATAAATACAATTTTCTCGTCTACAACTGAAATATCTTAGAATTTTAGGACAACTAATCAGGCACTTTTAAAAAGCATTTGTTATTTTATCTGTAATTTAAAAGAGATGAGAAAATAATAGCTTGGCTAAATTCAATACTCATCTAAGTCAGCCTTCTCATTAAAAGTTTAGACTCTAGGCCTCATGCTAAATCTGTTAAATTTAATTTTTATCATTAAACAGTATCTCCTCTCTCACTAAGTACTCAGAGCAGTTGATAGGTTTGTTTGTCTGCATGCTATCTCATCTGTGTGGTTTTGAAAAAATATTAATAGATTTTTTTCTGGAGTTTGAAAGACAAGGAAATATAGGGCAATACAAACACATATACATGTGCAAAATAGACAGAGATTGGAACAACCCAAGCAGGATTTGAACAAGAAATTCTGTATTTTTAAATTATCAATATAAAACAAAATTCTAGTACCACATGTATACACCATTTTCTTAATTTTTACATCAAAGTTGATATATGTGTGTGTGTATATATAAATTATATACATATGCATATATATATATATGTATATCCATACATATAGTCTATGCGGAGGCTTAAAAATTAAATTTTTATTTGATCTGACTTGTTAGGGTAGATATGACATCATTAAGTACACAAGTGGGCCTGATTCATTCCAACCAGTGGGAACTGGAAGTTTGAAAAGTAGGAATGAAGCAGCAGGGTGCATTTTGGGACCTGCATGTTGTTTGTAGAGGTTGCAATGTGACCAAGGAAGAGATGATGCCTAGAAGTGTGCAGAGATCAGATCATAGGGAGCTTATGAACTTTAGCAAGAATTTGGGGCTGTGCAAAACCTAGTTAACACACATCCCTGCACCTTCTCCTGCATTTCTTATCTTGGCTAATGTGATATCAGCCATCTATTCATTCAGAACAGAAATATGAGAAAGATATGATTTCCCTATCTTTTTCATATCCTGACACTAGACAATTCCTGGTTCTTCAATATATCTCTGATCCATACTCTATTTCCAAAATCACTGTTCTCATCTCAACTCTCATCCTCTCTTTCCTGGATTACTACAATAGCCCCGTAAGTGTTTTATCTGCCTAGATTTCTACTTCACTATTCATTTGCCACAAAACTCCATAGTAATCTCTAAAACAACACTTTATTACCTTATTTTACACTTATAGGTGAAATGCTTTTAGTCTATCTCTAAAGTATTTTAAGTTCCTAGAGGGCAAGAGCAATTAGTTATCTTTGTGTCCACAGTAGCAGCTATAAGGTACTACTTGTTTATAAGATGCAATAAAGACCTGCTGAATAAATAAATAAGTAAACATTCTTGAATTTTATTAAAGCTTCCAAATAACCCCTCTTTAACAAAAACAAACAATTCTTTATTTCAGTCTTCATTTTACACTTCTTCCCAAATGCATATGTTAATATCAATATTTGGGTTCTTTCTGATCTTTTCCACACACACAAATAAAACAAAAAAGCAAAATTAAATATAAAAAGCTAACCAAAGTCCATATAGCTTATTAGCCTGCTACAAAGTCTTTGTAAAGATGAACTTTCTATTTTAATTATTATTAAGTACATTTTTGGGGGGATTGGCCATAGAATCCTCTATGATTGCATATAGAATTCCACAGATTGTGTGGAGTATAATCCTTGCAACCTGCCAAATATAGTAGCCATTGGTCAACAATGAATGGAATTGTGCCTGTACATTAGATAGCTTTTTCTCTTACTTGCTCTTTTCATAATTCTATATTTTTATTTTCACTAAAATGCTCAGCTTACATGAGATGTGTGACCAATGTCATGCCACTTCATGAGGCACTGAGGAGGGCAAAAATAAATTTTAGGCACAGATTATTCTGTGAGTTTAACATCATTCGGGAGGATAAAATATATAATCAAAACTGAAAATTTTATACATAATTATACATTATACCATACGGACTGTATATGAGCACTAATGACCAATATAAGGAATGATAAGTTTGTAATGAAGTTACTCAGAGCAGAGATCATGGTTGAAAGGTGAATCATAAATTTTATATTTAAAAGGAGAAGATTCAGCTTTTCTAGACAATAGTCTGTTGAAAAATTATAATATAAAGATGAAAAAAGAACACTGTACCTAAAAATACACTCACGTGCCCATACACACACACTTTTTTTCTAGAGAAATCGGTGTTCCTATAAAACAATTTAGGCTTTCACAGGGATGAAAGGCAGAGGGGCATGCTTGGGTAAATTGAATGACATAGCAAGGAATCATCTGAGAAGAGCTACTGAATCAGGTTTGAAGAAGATAATTAAGCAGGAACAAAAGGAGAAAAGATGGGTGGATCAATGCCTCTACATCAATCCAAGGACAAGTTTCATGCATTAAACTTTGGAAATTAAAAAGATCTTCATGGCTCCTGATGATTGTTGAGTTAATTCTAGATGGTTCATTTTCCTTTCTGCTTTAGGAACTATGAGCACTTGTTGAGCAGAAATTTTACAAAAACAATGCTATGTGTTCACCATATCCAATTTCATATTCCACTTTCCTGGGCTCATGAAAACTATATTACAAACTATTTCATGTTGAGCATAGTCCTGTGAATAGCTCTGGATGAAAAAAATGTGAGAATACATGACATGGGTCACTTCCAGGCTCCTCCAGAATTCTGCAGTCTATCTCTTCCTCTATTTAGGTAGCAAATGATGTCTTATACTGAGATGATTGAACTAAGAGACTCAATTTCAAGTCACCCTTGATTACAGCATGGAAGCCAATTGCCCTAGACAGATCATACTATACAATAGATGTAATGAAATTGAGAAATAAACCTTTTTCATGTTAAACCATGAGACTTAAGGTTTTCTTTATCCTCCTTCCCCCACCTTTTTTTTAATTACAGCATCAGAGCATTTAATAATCTCGTTAATATATTTCCCTTTAACTTTCTTTTACTTTTTCAGAATCCATTCTTTTGGTTGAACTCACACATTTTCTGCTCTAAAAACCTCTTCACCAAAAAAAAAAAAAAAAAAAAAAAAAAAAGCCTTTGGCACTGTAGAAATAAATCATTTTGAAATTGCAAAATTCTGTTGGCATTGAGAAAATAGTTTTGACTTTGGTGTTGATACGCACTCTATGGCTATGTGTTTTCTGCAAAAAACATGCACATTCTTTTTAAAGACACCTTTTTCTGATCCTATTTTAATTTGAATATAGTGGGAGATCACTGTGTATATCTTTCTTTCTCCAGTTTTCATTTATTCAGCAACACTGGAAATAGCTATAAGCTATCTGTTGGGTTACTATATAGGTAAATTTTAGAAATTAAGATGCTAACTGATCTTTTTTGTGCAGATATATAGCCAAAAGCATAAAGTTGTTGTGCCTTGAGGTTGGAGAGTGGTTTTTTTTCTGTTGGGTTAAATTAATTGTTATAATTAATGATATTTATGATACTTTAACCTGAGGGCATTACATCTGAAAAATAAAAACAGCAGTACACATCTAATGGAACACTCAGGGATCCAGACAAACAAGGTATTATTAGTTAGCCCACAAAATCAACTTCACAATAAAAATACACTGATCAATCACCTTTTTCTTCCCTGTTGGTTTGAACAACCCCAGTCAATATGACAGTTTAACTTCATGCCCATCTTATTACTACTGACTCCCTCACCCACACCCACCGGCAAAAGAAAGGTTAGAATGTTTCTTTAAAGTTGAAGAAACATCAAAATGCAAATACTCAGAGAATTTTAAAATTAGAAGTCTTTGGATTTGTGTCAGGAAGTCTAAAAACATAATGTTTGGATGGTTTTAACAGCATTTTTACAATCTATACTCCATCCTGAATGGGCATTGCTTTGTGTGAGTTCATGTTCACATGAATAGATTAAAGGCTTTAAAATCAGTAACTAATTTTAATCAGTAAAATTAAGTGCTAGAGTATGAGAAAGTATGATACATGTCCCAATTCTTCTGAGTCAGGATTGAAGAAAGGAGGGAAATGGCAAGCTAATATAATTCAAATACGCATACCTTTTATCATGTTTTCTCCCTGAAAAAGGCCAGCCTGGAAAAGTAGAGAAATTTCATAAGACATACTTCAGATCAGTATCTTGAATATTTTGAATAAACTTTTCTTGAATACCTGCAATGTAAAGGGCATTATACAAAATGGTCATCTGGCATATGAACATATGAACGCATGAAATGTTCCTTATTTTGGAGAGGGTCACAGTCTATTCAGTTTAGTAGGAGGTATATGTCTGCACAGGCCTCTGTCTAGATAGATAGAAATATAAGGTTCTAAAAGTCAAGTAAATTATACTGTAATTCTGAAAAAAAGTGTGGGAATGACATGACGGAATCAAGCAAGACTATATGAGGTAGATGCAATACTTGGTAATCTCAAAGAGAGAGGATTTCAGTAAGTGTAAATGTTCACTTGAGGGCACATGTCACACTCAGGAGAAAGGAAATGAAGTGACATGAGAAAAAGGAGGAGGGACATTTACTTAGTGGCATCCATCTTACATCCATGGAAGTAGAAAGGGCAGGAAACAGGATGGTTTTATGAGCAAAAAGTTGTCACTCTTATCAGGAATAGAGGATTTGCCTGAGGGACAAGAAAAAGGAAGTTAGGGATAAGATAACGGGAGGCCTTTCATGCCTTGGCAGTTTTTCTGTGGTTTTGCTTGTGCTCATGAAGAAGAGAAGTAGAACCTGAAAGAAGACGAGGCAAAATAATAATGGAGTTCTCTGGATTATAAAATTTTTAACCATCTACATGGCTAGTAAAATTTCTGGTCTGTGATTAAAGCTGAAAGTAGTTATATTTCATTGCAATTTTCCAAGCAAAAGTTCCACACAAACAAATCACTACCTGCTCTCTTTTTCTTATTTTTTTTTTATAGGTTAAAAAAATTCTTTATTTTTGAAAAGTTTTATATATTTCTGTTACAGAATTCCAGAGAATTCAATATAAAAATTTAAGTAATACAGAAAAGCACAAGTACAAAAAGGAAAATATATGGGAAGCGGGTGTGGCTCAACCGATAGAGCCCCCGTTTACCATGTGTAAGGCCCCGGGTTCGCTTCCCAGGGCCTCCTTGTGAAGGCAGGCCGGCCCGCATGGCGTGAGGGGCTGATGCAGCAGGACCTCACAGCAAGGGGAAGATAAGCAGACACGGAGAAGACACACAGCGAATGGACACAGCAAGCACAAGCAGCAAGGGGGGGCTAAATAAATAAATAAATAAATAAATCTTAAAAAAAAAAAAAGGAAAATATAAAATTACCCTAAATTCTATCTAATACCATTGTTTACTTGGTGTACCACATTCAAGCATGTCTTCATCTATCTATTTATTTATCTGGGTAAATATAATGAGAAATGGAAAATAATTTCACAGAAATTGCATCACAATAAAAATTAACTTTTAATGGAACAAAATTTCAACTAAATGAATTAATAAAATTTAAGTAAGCGGTTTCATCTAAAAACTGTGTACGGTTGCTAAAAAGTGTTGTAACATTTTTGAATCTTTAAGATATTGGAGTCAATTTTTCAACCACGTTTCAACTTTTGAGCATGAAACTTGAATCCCAGCTTGAAATTATTAGATAGATAGTATTCTGCTTTCCTCTTCCCTCCTACACAGCTTTTGTAAGTTATATTATTATTTATACATTGTCAAAGTTTAAAAAATTCATATTCTATTATATAACCTTAATTTCCAGAGATGTTTCATATTAATTCTATTTTCAAATAGATTCAATGTTCTCTGCCAATCCTTTCATGACAGGTTTCCATTTTGGATTTTATTTTGTTTTGCTTCATCACTTAGTTAACTGGAGTTATTTATCTTTTTTTTTTCCCCCAAAAATGGCCCATATATGCTGTATTCTCTGAGTTTCTGCATGCCTGAAAATATATGTAATATTGTATTGTTTTGTCTTGTTTTATAATATTTGAAGGACAATTTGGTTATGTGTAAAATCTTAACTCAGGCTTTTATTTTGCCTCAGAACTGTGTGGCTATTGACTCATTTTCCTTGGGCATATAATGTTGTTTAGAGATATCTAATGCCAGACAAAGTTTATTATTATTATTATTATTATTATTATTGGTGATTTGTTTTTATCTGTCTGATTACCTAAATGCTTTCTTTATATTGGAAGTTTTATAATTTAATCATGTATAATTGCCAATTTTCTTATATTCATATTTTCTGATATACTTCCTAATGTATTTTTTATTTTACCTCTATTTCTTCCCACTTCATCTTTGAATGCTTGATTCTGTTCCACTTTTGAAGTGTTCTACTTCAAAGACAAAAATTTTGTTGACCATTCACTATCTAAAATCTAAAACTATTACCTTCATTTTCATTGCTTTTATCTTTTTGTCATTTTCTCTGAGTTCAATATGCTTTTTCAAACCTTTCGTTATGCCATAATTCAATTTTAATCCACACATTTGTTGTTTCTAAATGTTTCTAAATTATTCATTACTTCTAAATGGGTAGTATTCTTTTTAATTTTCCTAACTCCACAATATCCCTTTTTATATTATTTTATTTTCTCATTGTCTTGTTTTTGAACTCTGTTTTTAATGATTCATGGTATGTATTAAATTTTCAAAAGTGGGGTAAAGTATTCTGTTCCCAGGGCTATATTTCTATCTGAAGTAGATTCAATGTATTTCTTTTAAAATAAAGATTCCTATTGTTTGTTGTAATGTGTGTGTGGATTTGTCATAACTTTTTCTTTCCTCTTGATATGCTTAATGCAGGCAACTCAGTCCAGACAGCCTCATTGCATAGGGTGGATTATGTTTTCTTTCTTTGCCTTACTATGCTCTATGATGTTTATTATTTCCTTAGGCCATGGCTTGAAAACTTAAGATTTTTGTTCCAGCCGCTTTTCTGTGGTGTGATGTCAGGTTGGCAAGACAGGCAGAGGAGGATTGCTATCCTTGAATCAAGCAGTCTGTTTTGGAATAAATGTGCTTGGTCCTTTTCTCTGAGAAAGGTTTCCTTTCTCCTAGTATAGCCTAGGCATCCTGCTCTTGTGAGGGGAAAGTTTCGTGCATTGAGTTAATTCTATCAATTCAGTAAAATCCTGGACCCCATGTTTCTATTGGGAAGAATCAACCCCTACAGTTGGCATATCTCATTTCACTTATTTTGCCCCAGCAGACATTTTGATTCTTATTGCCCACTCCACATGCCATCCTCCCACCTGTAAGATGAGGGAAAGATAAATAAATACCCACCCTGCACTTCTTTCCTAATTAGAGTGTGAGTGAGGATTCTCAGGATTCATGTTCATCCATGAATGATGTCTGTAGTGAGGTTGAGGTTAAAACCATACTATGACAGAATCTTCTGCCTCTTTCCTTGGTTGCTCGTTCTTTGCTTTGTCACCAGGAGGTTGTAGCATTTTATTTATTTGGTTGTTTTTGGTGTATGTGGTGTTTGCCTTTATCATTTGTTTCTGTTCGATTAGAGTTTCCTCTGCCACTGTTACCCACAAATCCCTGCTCACTTTTTTCTTTGTTTATGAGCCTGCCTAAACCAACTCATTTATAATTACTGTTTTTTTGTGTTTTTTTTTTTAACAGCATGACAGAGGAGATAAAATAAAATAAACATAGGCATGGACCTCGGATCTACACTTGAGCATGCTCCCCTTCCGGTTCAGGTAAAAGAAAATGGCTTGAATGGTAATAAGAGGAAAGGAAACGAATAAGAGGGGGAAGAAAGTTGGGGTAGATACACTGGCACTTTCTGTGCAGTCCTTGATATAAGGAATTGCTGGCCTGGCCATAAGGATTAAAAACTCTCTGTCTATAATAGACGACAGAAGAATAAGAACCAAAGCATTCTATGTTCTACAGTGAGTGGTCCATATATAAAACAAACAAACAAAATACAACAACAAAAAAACACAACAGATGTAAGTCTTAATTTTGCATTCTTGTCAGGGGGAAATATAATAGGCAATAAAGTCTCAAGGCTTCAATACAATATTTGGATGGCATTTGAAGAGAAACTATCACCATAATGAAAATAAGTAGCCAGTTTATAAAATGGGCTGGACTTTGGGAGTACAAACAGAGCATGTCTTATTTTTGTCACATTGTATTCAAACAGGCTTTGTTGGGGGATCTCTTTTCTGCCCTTCAGCAGATCCCAGGAATTGTAGTCACTTTTATTTATATGAAGTGCCTCATTTTGAGGGTCAAGACGTTTTTTATTCTTGTATAAACTGTATTTTTATAGCATTTTTAGGTTTACAGAAAAATTGCACAGAAAATACAGAGTTCCTATATACCCACATGCACATAGTTTTCCCTATTATGAGAATCTTACTTTAGTGTTGGACATTTGTTACAATTTAAGAACCAGTATAGATGTATTACTAGTAACTAAAGCCCATATTTTAATATTAGGTTTAGTTCAAACAAATTTTAATAGGTCTAAAAGAATATATCTAGAATTTCTGCTTTTGTAAGAGGAGGGTTTATGTTATCACCTTTATCCTCATTATTTTTGGCTTTAATAGAAGCTGAATGTCTAAGACAATGAGAAAAGTATTAAAAGACATTTAAAGTATCCGATATCCTCTAGTACTTACTGTGCTTATTTAAAATGGTGCTTGGATAAAATGAAGAAATAACATGTGCTGCTTTTCTTTTTCCAATTAAAAAGGTTTAATAAGGAATGGAAAATGCAGCCTGGGTTGTTGTCAAAAACATTTAAAATTTAAAGGTAATTTTTACTTTTTATAAAGGAATTCACAATCATCTCCTCAATTAATCTTCATGACAGTCCGTCTGAAGTACCCAAAATAAATAATCATTTTCCTCTTAAAGATGAGGTTGCAGATGCAGAAACTCAAAGAGATTATAAAACTTGCTCAGAGTTAGATGGCTAATAAGTGTTAGAATCATAAATTAGAACTTTATGCTTGTGCTCCCTAATCTTTTTCTTTACATTAAGCAACCTGTCTTATAACCTAGATAATATAATTATTGATTTTAATCTTTATGCAGTATAACATATCATGTTTTATGATTGCACTATTCATATCCTTTTTAGTTTAAGAGTTAAACCTATGCTGACCTCCCTGAGGGCTCACTTTCTTTTTATAGGAGCAGGTAGGGGAGTGGTCAAGAGATTTAAAATTATAATAAACACAAAAGATAGTTTCCTTTTTTTAGGAGAATCATGGGTTGTTCTAATCAGATGATTGTTTTATCAGGAGCGGAGTATTACACAGATCAAAGTCTCCAACATGTAAATACTTATTAAAGAACACGATGAAATGAGCCCAAAAAATCTGACCTCTATTTCTGCACACTTAAGTAGTAGTCACTCATTGCTTAAAATGTGAGAGAACAAACACATTTTCTAAATCTTGTGGTTGATAGCTATAAACTTCCATTTCTCTTCTTTATATTTTCATGTGGAAGAACATTTTAGTGTACATCCTTGGCTTCTTTCCCCTGGAAGAAAGTGTGACTTATTTGATTGGTGAGTTTGGGAGAGGACATGGGCATGTTTAAATCAGTCTCTGCTTTTTTCCTCTTTGTACCTTACTCTAGAGAGGAGGCCTTTCAGTCTTTTGCAATGGGGTAAAGTCTCTATCCTAGAGATTGATGGCAATCATAAAGGAAGGCTTGTAGATTTGAGGGATGGATTCAATTAAATGGAATATTAGGAACTGGAACATTGGTCTGCAAACCTTGGAAAATAAACATGAGTGGAATTTGGGCAAAATCACATGTAAAGACTGAGGCATTCAATGTATCAAAGCAACAGTGATTTTTGTCTTGACAGTTTGCCACATTTGGCTTGGGCAACTTAAAACCTGAGGTGACATATTTTATCCTATTGTGCCTCTGAGGCTCATGGCAGCTTTGCCCATTGGGGAGTGTTTTTTTATATACACACAGGGCTAAATATCCCCTAGCCAAAAACCTGCCAAAGCCTGAACAGGTAGGTAGACGGCAGGGGGCTCCTGACTAAAACCTGAGCGAGCGTCACAGTCACAGCTGTCATCGGGTACAAGCTACAGCAGCCTGTTCTTGAACTACACAGATGCAGAATGGCCTGGATTTATAGATAAGGCCGAGCCTAATTCGATCTTGTTAGGCATTAGGGTTAAACTTTCTCTCCCTTTTCTCAGCCATGTCTGTAAACAGTTGCTTTAAACTGCATATCAAAAGAGTGTGTTAAGTAGCTGGTTGATCTGGGTATTCCCTGTTTTGCTGGTGGACTCCTGTTCCATCCTATTTAACATTTGTTGCCTGGCTGACAAATTATACAATCACTCTAACTATCGAGCACTAAGGTGAGAGCTTCAAATTATTAATGAAATGCCTGTGCATGAAGTATCAGTATGCTTCCCCAAATTCTGTTCCTTTTGATACCATTTGTTATTTGAATTACATTTCAAACACAAATGGGGAGACAAACAAGGAGGGGATAACCACTGGATTCATGTGGCTTATCCACAGGTCTTTGGATATTAACATTTTTAAATAGAAATTTTCAGCTAAAGGATAAGCTTGGGACTGCAAAACATAGTGAACTCTGTTGTGGATGACCACTGTGGTTAAGAGTACAAATATAAGAATGTTCTTTCATGAATTATAACAAATGTACACCATTCTTACAAGGTGTTAATAGTAGGGTAGTATATTGGAAAATACAACTAATGCAAATTATCAACTAGTTAACAGTAATATTGTTATATTTTTTTCATCAGTTGTAATGAAGATACTATAGCAATGCTAAGGATCAATAATACAAGGGTATAAGGAGTAGGGAATTTTTCTTTTTGGAGTAATGAAAATGTTCCAAAATTGATTGTGGTGGTGGACACACAATTTTGTGATTGTACTAAGAGCCATTTATTGTATATTTTGTATGTATTGTATGGTCTGTTAATCAAACTGTTTTAAAAAATATA
>JAQZBX010062053.1:0-16975 GCA_029593785.1 Cabassous unicinctus
TAAACTTACAAAAGAACAGATAGAGAAAAGAATGAAAAAAAAATTTAGTTCTCAGGGAACTAAATGACAGCAAGAGATGTGCAAACATAGAGGTCATGAGGGTCACAGGAGGAAAAGAGAAGGGGAAAGGGGCAGAAGGAATATATGAGGAAATAATGATAGAAAATGCCCTAATCCTATGGAAGGATTTATATATGTGGCCAAGAAGCACAATGCACTCTGATCCAAATAAATCTGAATAGACCTAACTCTGAGACACATTCTATTCATGCAAGGATCATTCAACATTAGAGAATCAATTAATGTAATATACCACATTAACAGATTATAGGATAAAATTTCATGATCATCTCTATCCATATAGAAATACATTAGACAAAATTCATAATAAAAACCCTTCAAAAGATAGGAATAGAAAGAAACTTCCTCAACATTATGAAAGGCATTCATAAAAAAGCCACAGGAAACATCATATTTAATGTTGAAACATTAAAATCTTTCCCTCTAAGATCTAGAAAAATGAAATGATGCGCACTGTAACAACTCTTATTTGACATTGTGTTAGAAGTTCTTGCTAGAGGTTTTAAGTAAGAAAAAGAAATCAATGGTATCCAAATTGGAAATGGAAAAGTAAATCTTTAAGTATTTGAATATGACCTGATCCTATATATAGAAAATCCTGAAAAAACTACAAGTGACAAGAGGTGATAAATGAGTTCGGTAAAGTAGTGTGATATAACATCAACATGGAAAAATCAACAGTGTTTCTTTACACTAATAATGACCAATCTGAAGGTGAAATCAATAAAATAATCCCATTTACAAGAGAAACTAAAAGAAACAAACATCTAGTAATAAACTTAAGATGCAAAGGACTTATACATAGAAAACTATACAAAAATGCTAGAAGAAATCAAGGAATACAAATAAGTGGAAGAATATTCCATGTTCATAGGTTGGAAGAAAAAACATCATTATGATGTCATTGCCACCTAAATTTATTTACAAATTCAATGCAATAAAAATTCCAACATTTTACATAATTTGAAAATCAATTATAAAGTATATTTGGAAGAGTAAGGGACCCTGAATAGCCAAAAGCATCTTAAAAAACAAATAGTAATTTGGAGGTCTCATGCTGCCTAACTTTAAAGCATACTAAAAGCTACAGTGATAAAAACCTTGTGGTATTGGCACAAAGATAGACATTGACTGATGGAACCAAATTGAGAGTTCAGAAATAGACACATTTATAGCAAACTTACATTTGACAAGGCTATGAACTCCACTCAAAGGGGATGGAATAGTCTTTAAAATTGGGGCTGGGAGAACTGGACATCCATATCCAAAAGAATGAAAGAGATTCCCGATCTCGCAACCTGTAAAAAAACTAACTCAAGATGGAGCAAAGACCTAAACATCAATCTCCTAGAAGATAATGTAGGGAAGCATCTAGGGGACCTTGTGGTAGCAAATGGTTTCATGAACTTTAAACCCAAAGCACAAGCAAGGAAAGAAAAAAGAATAGATAAATAGGCCCTGCTAAAATTTAAAACTTTTGTGCTTCAAAGGAGATTGTCAAGAAAGTTTAAAGGAAGTTTTCTCAATGGGAGAATATGTTTGGAAATCCCATATCTGATATGTATCTAATATCTAACTTTTATAAAGTAATCTTACAACAATAATAAAGAAACAAACAACCCATTTAAAAATGGGCAAGAGTCTTGAACAGACAGTTTTCCAAAGAGAAATTATGGATGGCTAAATATACATTAAAAGTTTATCAGCATCACTGGCTATTAGGGGAATGCAAATCAAAACTACAATATAATATCATTTAACACCTAGTAGCCTGGCTGCAGTTTAAAAAATTAGAAAACTAAAAGTTGTGGAGAAGATGTGGAGAAATAGGAACATTTGTTCACTGACGGTGGGAATACTCTATGTATACTCTATGAAAGACAGTTTGGCTGTTTCTCAGAAAGATAAGTATAGAACTAATATACCACTACTTGGTATGTAAACAGAATAATTGAAAACAGGGCTACAAACATTATTTATGCATACCAATGTTTATAGTGGCAGTATTTACAATTGCCAAAAGATGGAAGCAAACCAGGTGTCCATCAACATAAGATGCAATAGAAAATTGTTGTATATACATACAATGGAATATTATTCAGCTATAAGAAGGAATGAAGTTTTGACCCACGTGACAGCATGGATGAATCTCAATGACCTTAGGCTGAGTGAAATAAGCCAGACACATCAGGCCAAATATTGCATGATCTCACTCTTATGAATTAAGAATTGTGAGCACACTCACAGAGGTAGAGTCTGTAAGATAGGTTGCTAGAAGATAGGGATGAAATAGAGAATGGTAAGGCAAAAATTTGTGTAGAAATTATAATTTGGTTGATTGTATACTTTGACTTACTGGTTATGTTTTGTTCAACCTTGAAATGGAGCCCTTTTCCCTGGGGACTCACTTTCTTGAAGATCAGGGAAGTCTTTGACATAGTCACTTCTGGCTGAGTCTCAGATCACACTCTCTGAATAGGATCAGAATTTTCCAAGCCATTATTTCTGTTTTCTTTGTTCTTAAGAATTCATTTCTCAGCTTATCTTTCCTAAAGTATTTTACTATAAGCTACAAGGTGAAACCAAGCTTTGGAAATCTCCTCAGTTTAATATCCATGTTCATCACTTTCCTATTTTGTATTTTATCCAATATTAGAACTCAATTGTGCCAAATTCTCTACCACTCGAAGACAAGGATCACCTTTCTTCCAATTTCCAATTCTTTCTCAGACATTATTGAAAGTACCATTAATATCCATATTCCTACCAACATTCATTTCCTGATGAATTATGCTTTCTCTAAGATAATACAAACTTTCTCTACAGCTCTCACACATGTTTTCAGCCCTCAAAATTCTTCCAGCTTCTATGTGTTATCCAATTCTAAAACTTTCCCCACATACTTAGATACGTGTAATAGCAGCACCCCTCTTTCTGATACCAAAAACTGTTTTATTTTCCTGAGTGCTGAAACCATCAGTTATCACTCCCAAGCCTTCAACTGATTGTTGAAGGCAATCTCCTTAGTTGATTGTAGATGTAATCAGCCATAGATGATTACTGACAATTCAAATCCACATAATATCTTTACGGTAACTATCAGACTAGAGCTCACTTGACCAAACTGGATAACATAACACAGGCAAGCTGACACATGAACTTAACCATCACAGATGTCAATGTCTGTGAGTATATAACTAATTTCAAGAGTGACAGAAAATATGCATATCTTCTTCCTCCCAGAATTCAAGACCATTAATGCTCACCTTAAAAATTATATAAATATGCTTGTTGATTTATTTCTAAAACCTCTTAATGAAGGAATAAGTTGTTGCTTTTGTTGGTTAGTAGCAGCTTTATAATATTTTATATGACATATTTCCCTGAAGCATCTGGCTTTAATTAGAAAAAATATCCACTCAGAAATATCTAAACTTCTCTTTATACTGTAAGCTCTCAGAGTTTATAGCTGTAGTTTTTAAAATGGAACTAGCACAGTGTCAGACAATGAAAAGATATCTTGGCATAATTGTGGAATGAATGAATTAATATTTATATCACCACATTATTTTTAAAACATGCATAAAATACCACAACTTTTGGCAATTTGATATCTATATAACATTTTATTTCTCTCATTTTATTTATAAGACATTAACATGTTATATATATATTACAAATCTATACATTTTAATTTTATAAACCATATTTATTTTACATCACTTGATATTTGGAACAGTACACAGTAAATCAAAAGTATGTCACCCTAAAGTAAAGGTTTGATTTGGATTTAGATGGCAAAGATCATTGGATTTCAGGAGAGTCTATATCATCCACCCAAAGGAACTGACATTATAGGCATTCAGGAAAAATACTACAAAGGTGTGATAGCTATCCAAAATTGATAAGATTGATCTTATTTTGAATAGCTCTCAAATTTAAGCCAGAGGGGACTTTTGCAAATTGTTCAGATCTCCCTTGGGTACCCTCATTGAGAATTTTACATCACTTGTTGTAGTAACATGCTTTGATTAAAACTGTTGAAGAACACTTTAAACTCTCTTTCTGTAAATAGTCCTTTTGGACCCAACTAATGCATATTCCCATTGTGACAATTCAAAGAACACATTCTCCTCACTGATTTTCTCACATGTGAATATAGTGGTAATGTGAGATGTTACTCATATTTGTGGATGATGTAATACCACATATTGAACAGTGTCATTTATTAAATTGCTAATGAATTATTTGTAGAGCTTGTACAAATGCAGCATCTGATTTAGTAGTTCTGGGTGATTTCTGAAATTCTTATTTTTTCAAAGGGACCCAGAGTATGTGGATGTTTCCTATCTAAAGTTTCCATTCCACTTTAAGTAACAATTCAACACAATACACTTTATTGTTTCTAAAGATATCTGAGAATGAATGTATTAAAATAATGGGCTTTATATACACTCTCCCAAAGCTTAAAGTTCATTTGTTTTAAAATAAATCAATTTTATTGATACATATTAATAAAGCATAAATCCATCCTAAGTATAAAATTAATGGTTTTTGGTATAATCACATATTTGTGCATTTATCACTTTAATCATTCTTAAAGCACTTTTTTCCCATAGTAATAATAAACAATAAACAAAACTCATTAACTCTCAATCACTCTATGCTTCCCCTGCTATACATAGCTGCTATTCTTTTTCCTTCTCTGTAGTATATTTATATTTTGTAAAAATAGTCTTATGTACACAATATCACCCATATTTGATTTTTACAGGAGGTTTTACTATATTATAGAGTCCCATGATGTTACAATCTTTAGCTTTCCTTCTAGTAATATACATGACCTTAGACTTTCCCTTTCAACCACTGTCACACCCATACAATAGTACTGATAATTACAAACACCATGATATGTGTTAACCACTTTTTCATTTCCAAAAACTTACAAACTTTTTACCAATTCCACACAGATTAACTCATAGCTTCCCATTCTCCACTCTCCTATTTTCTGGTGACCTGTATTCTAATTATTAACTCCATGAGTTTATATAATATATTTAGTTTATAATAGTGCAATCATACAGTAAAGTAAATTTTTTTTTGCAGAAGAAATACTTTTTATGCTTTTAAACACATAATGCCTGTGTGTATATATGTAAATAAATAATGCATGTTATAATGGAATTTTCATCAATATTATATAAAATATCAATATGTTATGATGATCTATTACATCAATGTATTATAATGAAATATTTCTCACCCATAGAACAGAGCACTATTGTTTTAGTCAGAGTTCTCCATGGAAACAGAACAGACAGGGTATATATATATATATATGATGAAAATATTATGAGATTTATTGCAAGAATTGGCTCATGTGACTATGGATGTCACAGAAACCTGAATTCCATAGGCAGACTGAAAGCTGGGAACTACAGTGAAAGTTTTCAATGAATTCCTCAGGAGAAGCTGGCTGGCTGAAATGGAGATGGAAATTCTTCCTTCTGACTGCTGAAATCGTCACCTCTACTTTTAAGGACTTTAACTCATTGGATGAGATTGCTCTCATTGTCAAAAGCAATCTTCTTAGAGTGTAGATGTAATCATCAAAGAAGAAAGCAACTTATGGTTGATTTAGACTCATGAAATATCTTCACAGTAACAATACGGCTAGTACTTGCTTGATCAAACAACTGGACACCATCACCTAGTCAAGTTCACACATGCACTTAACCATCAAGACTGTACAATGGAAATCTATCAGAAAGAGGCAATCATAAATTCACACACGATGAATTTATTTCTAGATATGAATTTATCAGTTAAGATAGTGGTTACTCTTTTTCAGAGGGAAGTGATTATGAAAAGGCACTAAGGCCACCTGACTCATAGCTCATATTCTTCATCTGGAATTTGTTTACATGAGAAACTTAATATTGTGAACATTTATGAAAGTGTATAATTATGATACGTGTTCTTTTCTTCATGTCTTTCATATTTCCACAAAATACTCAAAAATTAAGGAACAAGTAAAATAACAGATGGTGCACATTTGAAAAACTGTAAATAACTGCAACACACACACAGGTCTTCTGATATGTCTTTGACCCTTCACTTGGCCTTCTTGAACTCTTTTTCTGAGATTATTTAAATCCCCTGAATTGTCCAACCCTTTGGTGGATAAGTTTCAAACATATTTCCAGAGAAAGCTCTTTAGAGAGCATTTAGTGCATTACATCATGGCTCCAGACAGACTGCAATGTGTCACTCTGCATAATACTTAATAGACATGAAAACAGAGGCAAACAGATGAATCTACCTCTCCTGCATTGTCCCCAGTAAACACAATGACCATGAAGACTGAAGAAGTTCTTTCCTCCATCTGACATCTAGATATGCTTGGATGGCAAAAATGAGCCTCCTCAAGATGAGTCCTGATCAATGGAGATAAAAAGTTCTCTGTACTTTATTATGAGTTAGTAATTTATTATGCCCCGTCTTCCATTTCCTTCAGGAGGGATTGATATTAAAAACTTTGATAAAATGGGTTGAGTATTTCTGTATCAAAATTTCTAATGTTTAATTTGATTTTTGCTCCTCCATATATAGTCAGTTTCATAGAATAACAAAATTTCTAATTCTATCTTAACAAACATATTGATATACAAGAATAAGCATAACAAGTAATTTCCAGTTCCTCAATTGTTCATATATCTCTCAAATCATTTTCAGAATAATAACATCATGAAATGGTCATTTGATTGTTTATTTTCCTTGTAAAATTCCAATGATGAATGAGATGTGTATCAACAGTGTAACACTATCATTTGTTTCTTAATAGCTACAATTGATATTGTTTTAGCTTTCTGGGTTTCAAGGGATTGTGGGTTAATGTATATTACATTTGATAAATATCTCTCAGAAATATATTCCCACCTTCCTCAATGTTCAACTCCAATGGCTATTGAGTAGAGTAAGTGTAGGCAATGACAGCCATATGTGAACCTGTTTTGTGAAAACCAAATAAACAGATAAAACAAATTGGAATTGTTCATATTTATTTAGCTTGTGTCATACAGTAGCTATTTTGAAAGAACTGCCCATAAAAATACTCATAAATATTTTCCTTGAAGCAGCTATTTAACTATAAAAATATTAGTCAATAGAGAGCAGAGGGCTGAAGTGGATAATTATCTGTGGCCAAACAGCAAATAAAATTCACATATCACACTCTTATCAATTATGTGGTCAGAGTCATTGGAAATATTTGATAAGAAGGAGTGAAACAGGAAAACTGACTATGCTGGCTATTGCAAGGTAAGTTCGAAAGTAAACTTGGGAGTCAGAACAAAGTCTGAGTATTCTTTTATTTTTGAATTTTATAACTTTACTTTTTAATAATTCATTTTTTATTTTTAAAGAAGCTTTAGATTACATAAATGTTACATAAAAATTAAAAGGGATTCCCATATGCCGCACTCCTTCCCACTCCCACACTTTCATTTTTTTAATGTACCACACTAATGAAGGATGTTGTTAATGTGGGAAAATATCTGAGTAGTCTGAAAAGTAGGAAACAGGTTATTGAAGATTCAGGATATTTGACAAGTGTGATGGGTAGGCTAATTTTTCAACTTGGCCAACATAATGGTGCCCATTTGTTTGGTAGAGCAAGCACTGGGCTAATTGTATTACAAGGCATTTCATGGACATTAATCATCAGTGAAGTGATTGCATAGATGGCTGGTTAAATCTACAATCACCTAGGGAGGTTGTCATCAGCAATGTGTGAGGTCTCAGACAAACAGTTGAAGGCCTTAGAAGGGCCTTCAAAGCCTTAAAATCATTCAGAGAGAGAATTCCAATCTCTACTTCAGACAGACAGCCTTTCCTGGGAACACATCAAGGACTTTCATCATTACTTCTGGTTTGCATTCTGCTCTGCAGAATTTGGACTTGTGCATCACCATGGTCATATGGGACAGTTTTATAAAATCTCATATTATTTAGAGACATGTCCTGTCAGTACTGTTTCCCTACAGAAGCCTAATACAGCTTGGTACCAGGAGTGGTTCTTGAGAAAGAGAATATTAAAAAAGGTATTTCTGAATTGGATCTGGGATTTTTGCAATTCGCTCTACTCTGAATAAAAGTATTATTGACTTTGTTTCCAATAAACAAGAGACCATGCACAGTCCATGGAGTGAGTTCACAATAGAGATATGCAAAATATCACCTCTGGATACAACTACTTCCATGCTTATATGAGTCAAGGATCAGGGTAAGAGGGTTTTTTATACCTTAACAGAGTTTTGTGGAGTTAAAAGGTAAAATGATGTTGGTTGGCTGTTCCTGAATAAGTTGGATATAGTTACAAAAGTAAAGGATGCACTGAAGACTTCAAATTTGTAACTTATGTACTGCATGAATTATGAGAAAGTTTCTATATATGCTCTGAAAGAAAAATCTTGTTTTGTGCAGCCTCAGACTTGAGAATTTTGAAAAATGGAATCACATGCTAATTGTATGAGTAGTAGTTACAAGGAAACTAAAACCTCAACCTTGCAGGGTGTCTGCTGTTAAATAAAGTGAGGGCATTGATTGGAAATGATTGGACCCTGCAGATTGGGATGGAGACATAGGAGTTGATGATATATGAGTGGATATTGAAAACTTACATTCTTCTGAGACTTTGCCAGATAAACCTGTAATGATCTGCACTGTGGAGACTACACAATGTAAAGCTTACATCACCCAGCCTCCAGCCTGCCCCAAAGAGTCTGGACCTCCTCCCGGCCTTTAGGCGAGTGTCACTTGACTCAAGCTTGCACTGCCCCAATTCCAGCCTGCTCAAAGGGATCTCCACCTCTTCCAGGAAGAAATTATCACTCAACCTCCACCTCATGCTGAGTAAGCTTCCATCCAATCCCCACCTGTAAAGATAAATCCTCCTTAACCACATGTAATAGCAAAGGAATGCTCTGAGATCTGTAGCTTGCAAGACATTTCTAATCCTTCTCTTTACTCATCCCAACAACCCTCTTCTCTTCCAGACCTATAATTAGGCAAAAATCAAAAGAAGCCCCCAAAGGTGAAGTACAAAGTGTGATCCATGAAGAAGTACATTTTACTGTAAAAGAACTAGATGAGTTTTCCAATTTATATAGAAAGATATGAGGGGAATATGTGTGGGAATGGATATTAAAGATATGGGATAATGGTGGAAGGAATATGAAGTTGGATCAGGCTGAATTTATTGATATAGGCTGACTAAGCAGAGATTCTGGATTCACTGCTGTAGCTCAAAGAGTTAGAAAGGGCTCTAACAGTTTGTTTGGGCGGTTGGCTGAAACATGGACATAAAGGTGGCCTAGAATGTCTGTGGTTGAGATGCCTAATTTACCCTGGTATATTGTAGATGAGGAGTTCCAAAGGCCTAGAGAGATTGGGATACTAGAGTAGATTCACCATTTAAGACCTTCCCACCTACCCCAGGAATGTCCAGAGGATCCAGTTTTAACCAGGAATATGAGGAATAAATTTTTGAGACTAACTCCATCTTCCCTGATAAGCTCTGTGGTCAATGTTATCTGAAGTCCAGATATTACTGTGGGAAATGCTGTCATGGAATTAAAATCCTTAAACACTACGGGGATTATCATATCCTGGGCTGACAGAAGCCAAGTATCAGTACTTAATTACCAAACACAGGGTGGGCATGGCGACCACAATGAAAGGCAGATTCAAACAAGCAGTGAAAAGAGTTTGAGTCACATAGACTTACGATATTTTCTAATAGATTATGGTTAATCTATGACCTTATCCTCATTCAAGGGGCTCTGTGTCTGTAAACTGTCTTGTCTGGGAATTGATTATTTCACTATCACTCTCTGTTTCTGTAATTCACTTGGCCTAGAACTCTAGGGTCCTGTTACACTGCCAAACTTTTATACTGTTAATTTTCTTCATAGCTTTCCCCAAAGAGACCTATAGCCTTTAACCAGGGGAACTGTGCATTTGGGAAAGGAAATGATCAGATATTTGGGGATTATTAGACACTGGCTCAGAAGTGACATTAATTTCAGGAGACCTAAAATTTCACTGTGGTGCACCAGTCAGAGTAGGTGTCTTATGGAGGCCAGGTGATCAATGGTGTTTTATCTCAGATTAATCTCACAGTGGTTCCAGTGGGTCCCACTCAGTAACTGGCAGAATCCTGACATTGAATCCTTGACTTGCAGAGTGAGGGCTATTATAGTAGGAAAGTCTAAGTGGAAGCCACTAGAACTGCTCCTATGTAAAACAAACAAACAAACATGAATCAATTGCAATACCAGATTCCTGAAGACATGGTGAGATCAGTGTCACCATCAAGGATGTGAAAGATGCAGGGGTGGTGGTTCCCACCACACCCCCTTTCAACTCTCTTTTTCGGCCTGTGCAGAAAACAGATGAATCTTAGAATATGACAGTAGAATATCATAAAATTAACCATGAGGTGACTCCAATTGCAGCAGCTGTACCAGATGTGGTATTACTGCTTGAACAAATCAACACATCCCTTAGTATGCAGATATTGACCTGGTAAATGTTTTTCCTCAATTGCCATTAGTAAAGGCCACCATAAACCATTTGCTTTCAGCTAGCAAAACCAGCTATATAAATTCACTGTCCTCTTTCAGGGATATATCAAATCTCCAGCCTTATGTCATAATATTATGGGCATAGAACTTGATCTTCTCTCCCTCCCACAAAGCATCATACTGGTCAGTTATATTGAGGATACACTGGTTGGACCTATTGAGCAATAGTAGCAATTACTCTAGACTTATTGATGAGGCATTTGCATGAGAAAGGATGGGAGATAAACCTAACAAAAATACAGGGACCTCCACCTTGTTGAAATTGCTAAATTTCCTGTGGTGTGGAGCAAGTTGAATTATCCCTTCTAAAGTGAAGGCTAAGCTGTTGCATCTGGCCTCTGCTATGACCAAAACAGAGGCACAATGCTTAGTTTGTCTCGTCGGGTTTTGGTGACAACATATTCTTAATGTGGGTTTGCTACTTCAGCTCATTTACCATGTGACCAGAAAACCTGTTAGTTTTAAGTGGGTACCAGAACAAGAGGAGGGTCTGTGACAGGTCCAGACTGCTGTGCAAGATGCACTGCCACTTGGACCATATGACACAGCAGATCAAATGGTGCTGGAAGTGTCAGTAGCAAATAGAGAAGCTGTCGGGAACATTTATCAGGCCCCTATAAGAGAATCACAATGCAGAACCTTAGGATTTTGGAGCAAAGCCATGCTATCCTCTGCAGAAAACTACTGTCTTTTTGAGAATCAGCTTTTGGCCTGATACTAGGCCTTAGTAGAGAGTGAACACTTAACTTTAGGTGAACACGTTACATGAAACCTGAGATACCTATCATGAGCAAGGTATTGTCTGACTAACACAATCATAAAGTTGAGCATGCACAGCAGCAATCCATCATAAAGTAGAAGTGTATATGAGATCAGGCTCGAGTGGGTCCTGCAGGGACAAGTAAGTTGCATAAGGAAGTGGCCCAAATGCCCATGGTCATCTTTCATGTTGTTACCATCTCTATGCCAGCCCACAGTAATGGCCTCTTGGGGAGTTCCTTACAATCAGTTGGCTAAGAGAGAGAAAACTTGGGCCTGGTTTATGGATGGCTTTTATGATATACAAGTACCATCCTGAAGTGAACTGTTGCAACACTGCAGCACATTTCTGGTATGGCCTTGAAGGACAATGGTGAGGAGAAATCTTCACAATGACAGAACTTTGAGCAATGCAACTGATGGTTCATTTTGCTTGGAAAGAAATATGTCTGGAGTTGCATTTGTACAATTTTTCATGAGTTGTTGCTGATGATTTGGCTAGATGATCAGGGACTTCTAAGGAATATGATTGGAAAATTGGTGACAAACTGTTCTGGGGAAGAAGCATGTGGACAGACCTGCCTGTGTAGGCAGCAAACATGAAAATATTTGTGTCCCACTTGAATGCTCACCAGTAAGTGACTTTAGCAAAAGAAGATTTTAATAATCAAGTGGATAAAATGACCCATTCTGTGGCTAGCACTCAGGATCTTTCCAAGACACTCCTTTTTTTGCCCAATGGGCTCATGAGCAAAGTGGCTATGGTGGTAGGGATGGAGGTTATGTATGGGCTCAGCATCAAGGACTTCCTTTCACCAAGACCAACTTGGCTACAGCCACTGCTGAGTGTCCAATCTGTCAGTTGCAGAAATCCTCACTCAGCCTTTGACATGACACACTTCCCAAAGGTGATCATCCTACTACCTGGTGGCAAGTTGATTAGAATGAACAACTTTAAATATGTAAGGGGCAGTGATTTTTTCTAATTGGAATAGGCACATACTAATGATATGGGTTTGGATTCCCTTCATTCAATGCTTCCTAGGCTTTTCACCTTTGGGAGTTTTTGATGACTGTTTCAATCTATTGTCTTGTGATTTTTTTGTTGAGGTTTTCTGTTTCTTGTTGGGTCAGTGTAGGTTTGAATGTTTCTAGCCTTTCATCTCTCTCATCTGCAATCTCTCATGCATGCAGTTGTTCATAGTATCCATTTATGATCTCTTTTACTCTTTTGGGGTCAGTGGTAATGTTCTCGATCTCATTTCTGAATTTATTTATTTGCATCTTCTCTCTTTTTTGTCAGTCTAGCTATGGTTTGTCAATTTTCTTGATATTTTCAGAATTCAAACTTTTTGTTTTGTTGATTTTCTCTTTTCCTTGCTCTCAATTTCATTTATTTCTGCTCTGATTTTACTAGTTCTCTCCTTCATCATTATTTGTGATTAGTCACCATTCTTTTTCTAGTGCTCAGGTATGCAGCTAGGTCTTCATTTTAGCTCTTTCTTCCTTTTAATGTATAACTTGAGGACTATAAATTTCCCTCCCAGCTCTGCCTTTGTGGTTTCCCATTGGTTTTGATATGCTATGTTCTCATTTCCATTCATATTAAGAAATTTACTGAATTCTCTTGCAATTTCTTTGATACCACGATTATTTGTGTTGTTTAGTATCAATATATTTATGAATTTTCACTTTTTCTGTCCATTATTGATGATCAGCTTCATTCCATTATGATCAAAGAAATTGTTTTGTATAATTTCAATCGTTTTAAAATTTTGAGACTTCTTTTGTTGCATAACATATTGTCTATCTTGGAGAAGGATCCATGGGCACTTGAAAAGAATGCATATCCTGCTGTTTGGAGGTGTATTGCTCTATAAATTTCTTTATGTCTAGTTCATTTATGATATAATTCAAGCTGTTTCTTTATTTGTGCTCTGTCCAGATATCCTATCCAATACTAAAAATGATGTATTGAAGTTTCCATCTATTATTATAGAGACATCAATTTCTCCCTTCTGTTTTGATAGTGTGTGCCACATTTATCATGGGGCACCTAGGATAGGTGCATAAATATTTATTATAATTATTTATTCTTGGTGAATTGCCCTTTATATTAATATACAGTGACTTTCTTCATGCCATATTTTCCCTCAGTTCTTTGAATTTATTCAGAAGATTTGTGTAATTATCATTGTTTAGCTGCCATAAGTCCTCTATCTCATCAGGATTTTTGGTTTCTTCCTTTGGGTGGACCATTTCTTCCTGTTTCCTAGTTTGGCTTTTATTTTTTGCTGATGTCAAGGCATCTAAATATGTTGGTGAAATTATATGATGATCAATTTCTCTCTCGTGCCTAGTGATTTTTTTCCCACTGTTTTTTGATTTTTCATTCAACTTTTTCTAAGTCTCTAAAATTGCACAGGGTAAGTTATCAAAATTAGGTCAGAAACTCACAAATGAGACTCAGATGTTCCCCCAGGGGTGGGGCTGAAGAGATACTTAAAATCAGTATTTCTCATTGCAATTCCTTTGCCAGCCAGCAGATGGCACTTGTCAGAATAACTTTCCACAGAGAGTTTCTTCCAACCTATGCTTTCCTATGTTTCTGTTCTGGCAAGAGCTGAGATTCAGAGTGGGTTTTGGTGGCTGAATTCACTGAAAATAATCTGAGTCTACCTCCCTCTTTCCCTGTAGCAGTTGACAGGGAGGAAAATGATTGTTCCCTTCTCAGTCAACTGACCTGAGCCAGGGATTTTATCCAGGCTAAATGTCTTGATGATGGGGGATTTGAGAAATTCCTGGCTGCTAGAGGGGATTAGGAACTCAGTTTTGTTGTTTTGGGTTGTTTGTGTCTCTGTCCCTCACTCTCCTGAGAGTTGCGCAGCACTGTACTAATATGCTGATACCCAAAGCATGTCCCTCAGACATCTTTTGGCCTTTTCTCCATTGTTTTTGTGAGAGAGTTGAGTCCTGCCTACCTACTCTGACACTGTCTTCCTGAACCTCCAGTCAAGAATTCTTTGTCTGCCAAAACTGTTTCTCAAAAATGAGGGTGAGTTTAAAAATCATTAAATACAAACAAAAGCTGTGACAGTATGTTAACAAAAGAGTGGATTTACAAGAGATATGAAAGGAAGTATTATAACATGACTGCAAAAGAGAAAGGCAAGGTACTTGGAGAAGAGAGGATAAATGAAGATCAATAATAAGGGTAACTTAAAGGGTTAAAAAGACAGACAATAGTAATGTTTTGCAATGGAAAGCCAATGGATGCAATGGATGAAGTAAGTAATGCCTATAAAATTATTAAAATTTAAAGTAAATGGATTGAACTCCCCAATTAAATGGCATAGACTGACAAAATAGATGAAATCATATGAGCCATCTATTTGTTCTCTACAGGAGACTCACCACATATGTAAGAGCACAATCAAATTGAAAATGAAACCTTGGAAAAATATATTCCACAAAAATAGTAACCAAAAAAATCTGGATTAGTGATAGTAAGATTGGTCAACATAGATTTTTTAATGCAAAACTGTTATAACAGATGATGAGCATCATTACCTACTAATAAAAGAGGAAATTCACTAAGAAGAAATAGCTATATCACAAGACAGGTCTCAATAAATTTAAAAATATTGAAATTATACAAAGTAATTTCTCTGATCATAATGGAATGAAACTGGAAATCAATGACAGGTGAAAAATTGAAAACTTACAAATACATATATTATATCACACACACTTAAATAATCAGTGGGTGAAAGAAAAATATGAGAGACATCAGAAACTATTTTGATATAAATGTAAATGAGAACACAACATATCAAAAACCATGAGATACAGCAAAGGCAGTGATGTGAGGGAAATTTATAGCTCTCTATGGTTACATTAAAGAGAAGAAAGAGCTAAAACTCCAAGATGAACTAGAAAAAGACAGCGCTAATCCCAAATCAAGCCAAAGGAAAGATATAATAAAGATCAGAGCAGAAATAAATTATATTGAGAAAAAAACAAGAGAATAAAAAAACCAAAAGTTCATTCTTTGAGAAGATCAATAATATCAACAAATCTTAACCTAGACAAACAAAGGAAAAAAGAGAAAAGTGGTAATAAATAAAATCATAAGTGAGAGGGGGACAATATCACTGAACCCACAGAAATAAGAGACATCATAAAATGATACTATGAACAACTGTATGTAAACAAACCACAACATAAACGAAATGGACAAATCCCTAGAAACACAGGAAAAATCTATGCTGATCGTAAAAGAAATAGAAGGCATCAACAAACCAATCACACGTATAGAGATTGATACTATCATAAATAAACTTCCCAAAATGTAAAGGCCATGACCAGATGGCTTCACAGGTGAATTCTATCAATTATTTCAACATGAACTAATATTAATCTTACTCAAGTTCTTCCAAAATATTGAAGAGAAAAGAATTATAATAAACACAGTCTATGAAGTCAATATAACTCCAATACCAAAACCAGATAAATATTCTATGAAAAAATAAAATCACAGACAATTTTGCTAATAAATATAGATGCAGAATCCTCAATAAAATACTTGCAAACCAAATCCAAAAACAAATTGAAGAATTGTACACGACAATCAAGGAGGATTTTTCCCCGTTATATAAGGGTTTTTCAACACAAGAAAATCAATTAATGTAATAAACCACATTAATAAAATGAAGAAGAAAAATCACATGGTTCTCTTGATTGACAAAGAAAAGGCATTTGACAAAACACAGCATATTTTCTAGACAAAAACACCCCAAAACATAAGAATAGAAGGAAGCACATGAATGAAAAACCCACAGCTAACATTGTACTCAATGGAGGAACGCTGTAAGCTTTCTCAATGAGATCATGAACAAGACAAGGATGCCCACTGTCACAACTGTTTTTCAATATTGTGCAAGAAGTTCTGGCTAGAGAAATTATGCAAGAAAAATAAAATGGGTACCAAAATGCCTGGGAGTTTGTGGGAAGATGTTGATGGACTAAAGGACAGAGTTCAATATCCTCTCAAAAATAATGGAAAAAAAGCCAGAAGCTGTCCAAGGGACCTGCTTTGAGGGTGATCAGACCAGGACAGTGCAACACAACTCCCAGGAGAGTGAGGCACAGAGAGATGAAGAAGCTGAAATGAAAAACCTGAGTTACTAAGCACCCATGGCAGCTGGAAAGGGCTCCCCTCTGCCACCCCCCCAGATAGTAAGCTGGGGCAAAATTCATGGCTCACTACAGTTGATTGAGGAAAGAATAGACATCTACTTCCCTGGCAGCTGTTTCAAGGGAAAGGGGAACGAGAGTTGGGTTCTTTTTATCAGTGAATTTGGCCAGCAGAGCCTCCTTTGAATCTCTGCTCTGGAGATTCAATAAAGGAACACAGGAAAACCCATACTGAAACACCTCCATGTTAAGGTGCACTGATGATCGCCATCTGTTGACCAGTCTGGAAATTG
>JAQZBX010062054.1:0-16978 GCA_029593785.1 Cabassous unicinctus
TAAAAAAGAAGACATTACAAATAATTTCTGCATTTCAAATACAGAAATTCCCTTATTTCATCAAGAGTGTAAGTAGTGGAGTCAAAAGTTGATCATATTTTTGTTTCCTTTTTGCCAAGAAAACAGACTTTCTTAATTTGTCCACTTGAAGGACAATGGGATAATTGTGCTTGGTCTATCCAAGGGAACAAAATGGCAGACAGGGAAATTTTTTCTCAGGACTAATCAGGTAAAATAATACATTGTCTCATAAAATTATAGTAAAGTATTTCATGTTAATTAGTAATGTATGGCCCTGATAGCAAGAAGGATGAATCTTTCTAGAAACTTTTCCATGCAACTCTTCCTTTTACATAAATAGATTTCTGGTGATGTTTTGAGAAAAATACAAAAAGTAAGTTAATCTGTATCTATTATTTCTGAAAAGAACATAGGAAATAGATTTAATCCCCCCAAAGACAATTCAATATTGGGCATGATGATACTGTTATTCTTACGTGAGCATTTAGTTCATTCAGCATTTTTCAGCCTTGATTTTGCAACAGAGTTTAGTAATGTTAGATAATAATGAATTCTAATCTCTGATTCAGTATAAATATAAGTGAAGTTGATCATCTCTTAAATACAGGTTCTTCTATTTACTGCTTGTGTTTGATGCCACACATTCTTCAGAGGTGTTTCAATAACAAGAGAGGAAACATTGTCTAAAAAATATTATAATTACAAAAAATACAGATTAATAAATATCCATTGAATACCTTTTAAAAGGGACAGTTAAAGAAATTATTTATTAATTTGCCTCTGTGAATGAAAATTAGAAATAATTCTTAAAAGCTTTAAATGCACAAACTTTGTCTTTATTAAATTTTTAAAATTGCATATCAATTTGATATCTTTGCATATGAAAAAAGCATATAAAAATAGATAATTCAGCCCCAGTAGTGATTAACATAAGTGAATGGATATTTTTTTAGATTTATTTTGCACATAACTCAGAAATGTATGAGTTAACTAGTTGGTATAATAAAGGAATGGCCTTTCAGTCCCTCATATTCTAAGAACTGATTAGATATTTCAAATAAATGAAATGACTCTTCCAAATAAAATACAGTTTGTTTTAAATTATTAAAATTGAAGTTACATATTATATTGACAGGATAAATAATCTTTCCACTACTTGATGGAGAAGTGGTTGAAACATCATTTGTGAATATCACTTGATCAAGGTAAGTTAATATTTTGTATTAAAATTGAAACCACAGTGTGTTATAATATTTACAACCATAAATTAGGATTTGCATTTTGATGTGCAAAGACAAAAATAAAATTTTCATTTCCCAAACTCTTGACAATCTTGATATTTATGATTAAGTTATTTGTTGTTAAAGAAAGGAAAATAGGCCACTAGAAGTAATCCAAAATCCAAATTCTTTTGGACTAACAAAAGTCTCTTTATGGTTCTGATAACCATTTTGAAGGAGGGGACAATCAAAGTAACAGATTATTAAAGATATAAGGAGAGACTTTTACATAATTAACTATCATATATTTCTTATATCTTACCTTATTTATATCTGCATTTATCAGGGTGATATATGTGCCACTGATTTACAATGACAGACTCCCTTATTTTCCATGTTTTCATATTCACTAGAAAATTAAATTTAGAGACAATGAAATTAATTCACTCTCAGGAATCCAACTGCTTTGTGTATCTGCTGTTCTGATTTTCTTATTGAACAATTTTTACTCTCTCCCTCCATTGTTTTAAGACCAAAGCCATGCAGTTCACAAACACTGAAACACTGATAATAAAGACAATATTAGAACAAATTCCAGATGAATTCTAAGTCACAGATGGTTTTTTCTTTAACTGAATTGATTTATTTGGGGGGAAAAAACTCCACTAGATCATATAAGTACTGAATTTGCAAGCATTCAACTGAAAAACTGTGATGTACCCATGATGATATATTTATCTAAAAATCACTAGTT
Organism: Cabassous unicinctus; assembly: GCA_029593785.1. Classification (NCBI taxonomy): domain Eukaryota; kingdom Metazoa; phylum Chordata; class Mammalia; order Cingulata; family Chlamyphoridae; genus Cabassous; species Cabassous unicinctus. Next base: position 1,996 of record JAQZBX010062054.1, read on the forward strand.
TATGATTTAATACTGATTATTTCAGAGTCCTTTAAATTGAATTTATAAAACCCTATTTGGAACTAAAATATCACTTTATTGAAATACAATTCAGAACTCATATATATTTAGCAGTAAGAGTCTTCCTGACTTTAGGTCAGAGTAAAAAATTCACAATATTTTGAGATATTTTCTGCTACTCAGTTACTTTGTAATTATCTCTATATTTATTAGAGAATTAGTAACTAATATACAGGATAAGCTGGTATCCCTTAAGATAAGAATAAGCAATACAATGCAGTATTTTTGTAAACAACATGTCATACTTGCTAATGGGTCAATATCAATTATGTTGACTTATATGCAATATATTAAAAAGTGCATCATAATGTATGGGCATGCATTGAGCCCTAAGAATCAAGTCACTATACAGTGGCAACTAGTAACTCTGAATACACATATCCAGGAAATTTGCTAGTTGTCTTCATTGTTCAGTGAAATTTATATTTTGATGTTTTTATAGGTATGTTTTATATGACCCAAATTTTGAGGAAAATATTAAGCAATGTAATGCCTAGACTTTTACAACTTTAGCCAATCTAGTCACATCATTTTTATTTTCTCAAAAAATGTATGAGTCAATTGAGGTTTTCTCCATTTACCCCCTTCAGATTAGCTTATTGACAGTTTAGACTTGGCACTTTTCGCTTTCCTTAACACAGAGCTGAACCAAATTAAGCAGAGATGAGGAATAATTCCTCTGGCCAAACTATATCACTAATAGAAGTTTTACTTGTTGGTTTGTTTCCATTAATTTTTAGTTTGTCATATCATCAAAAATCTTTTGACTATGTAGAGTCAAATTACTGAATTTCATGCAGTAGGAATTGAGGTTGATACTGGGCTAATCTGGTCTTCGGATGATATGTTCTCAGCTATCAAATTACAAACAAAAGCAAATTTACCCATATTAATTTCAAAATAAAGAGCACTTACACATGATTTCTTTTTAAGAGAATGAATGAAGTAATATGCTGATGCAAAGAAATAGGGAACCTGGAAACATTTTTATGTGATTATGGTGTTGGTTCATTAACTGCTATCAAAATATGCAAAATAATTTAAACTCTATGAAGATAAAAGTTGCCTTTTGGAAACAAGGAAAATAATCACTTGAAGCTACATTAACAGAAACAGAATCAGAAATAAAAACAGAAATACAAATAAAATTAAAAATACATATAAATATAGATGTATTTGTAGACATAGACATAGATATAAAATCAGACAAAGACATAGAAATATTCATAGACATAGATATAGTGTTTTAGGTAAATTAATAGACAGTGACAGAGAGGAAGATTCAGGGAGATAGATGGAGAGATTATATGTATGAATGTTTCTTAAAATAAATTTTACCTACTAACTTTATGGAAATTTAAAGGTGTCTAAATATATTTCCTTAAATTACAGAGTGGGTAGTGGTTAGGTAATTTTTGGAAAAGGATTTTAAATAAGCATGAAGTGAAACTGCAGCAATAAAAACAGCCATTGTTTTGTAGAGATTAATATATACCATTGTACAACTCAGGAAGAGAATGAAGTTAGCACATTATAATATGAGGGGGGACCAAATTTTGGTGGGACTAAAGATTTTTGTCTGATCTCTCTAGGATAATGAATTGGGAAGAAGAGAATGGGCGAATGAAGCAATCAGACCACTGGAAATGATTTTGATCTCTTAGGGCTATTTCAACACATTCAATCTCCCAATTTCATCTCTCTCACCTTCATAGTGTTTCTTATTGCCCTTGTTGGCAATATTATGATGATTATTCTCATTTGGGTGGCTTCTCGACTGCACACCCCATACATTTCCTATTCAGTCAGCTTTCCAAAATGGACCTCTTGTATTCTTCCAATATTGTCCCTAAATTAGCTACTGATTTTCTGTCTGGTAAAAATACCATTTCATGTATTAGCTGTGGAATGCAGCTCTTCTTCTTCAATACCTTTTTTTCATCAGAATGCATTCTCGTGTTAGTTATGGCTTATGACCATTATGTTGCCACATGCCACCCTCTCCGATATTCAGTTCTCATGTGCCCTACAATCTGTGTCTTCATGTTGGCTGCCACCTGGCTGGGTGCTCTACTCAATATTTTGTTCCATGTCACATATACACTCAGTCTTCCTTACTGTGCCTCCAGAAATTTCAAACATTTCTTTTGTGAGATCCCAGCTCTCCTGAAACGTGTCTGTGCCGATACACCTCATTCTGAAAATGTAAATTTTATTAGTCGTTTCTTGTTTATCCTCATTCTATTATCTGACATTACGGCCTCCTATGGGCAGATAGTCTTTATAGTTTTGAGATTAAGTTCAAATTTAGGTATAAGAAAAGCTTTGGAAACCTGTTCCTCCCATATGATTGTGGTGTCTCTCTTCCATGGAACAGCCATCATCACGTATTTTATAAACAAATCTTATCATACTGCTGATGTTACTGGACTTTTACACCATCCTCACTCCCATGGTCAACCACATCATATACAATCTTTGAAACAAAGATGTGGCTGGAGCTCTGAGAAAAGTTCTGGGATGGTAAGCCTCCTTAACATATTGATTATTATTGAGAATGAGATATAAGAAGATGAACTTCATATACTGAAGGATGTTGTTAAAACAGAGATAGACAAGATAAAACAACCAAACTAGTACTTCACTGGAGACAATTCATGAACAAATTCTTTCACCCTGCTCTTTTTTAAATTATGATAATCAGTTCACCCCTTCTGTTGTAAATTATTTGAGCATTACAGAACTTTTAGGCAGAATTGTCTATGTCAGAAGACTAACGATATTTGCAGGAGCTGGCAAAGAACAGGGAGAACAAATGTGTTCTAATGTTAGACAAGAAGAAATCTGCCCATCCTCAGAAATACTGACTCCATGCAGAAATTTTATACTTATTCTCCCTAAATAACATTATAATATTGTAACATCATTAAAACATAAACAATAATAATTGGTCAAATTTAAGTTTTGCAATTACTAACGTTAAATTTGTTTCTGAACATATTATTCTAGTGGTGTCCACAAAAATAAATTGTACTTCCGTTGTCAAGACTTGATTTTGGAAGTGATATTATTATGTCTTTTAACTAATTGTTAGAAACACCCATAGTTTACTATTTATTTTTGCCAAATTAATTATAACAATTTATTCTATTAAATATGTTAATCTACATTTTATTTAAATTTATTCATTTTATGTCTTTTCCAATTTTTATATATAATACATATATATGTAAATGGTCCAGATTTATTTGTGTATATCATGAGATTTTTTCTTGTAAATATGCACAAACATAAATAACGTGTACAAAGATACCATTATTTTTCTTGATATACATTTCCCAGGTAATTTTATGATTTGTGGTCATTTAAGACATAGCAAAATAGATTCACGTGTAAATATGTATGTTTGTATAAGACTACATGAAATCCAGTTCAAAACATAATTTAAGGTAAAGAGTTTTACCCAAATAATTTTTAAAATTAATTTTATAAGTGAAAAACAAATCTGTTAAGAACTGTAACAAATAATTGTAATGTAAATAAATACCATTGAAATTATGTGTATGCCTTGTAACTTTCTTCATTGGTACTATTTCACAATGACTTTTTGCCATGAATCATTTCAGGTCTTCATATTTGCCTATACATTTTACTGATATATTTTCACTTACTGTGAATAAATCAACAATCCATTATCTCTCAAAATTTCCTATTATCTGTTTGATATTTTAATTTATGCTACTTTCAATTTTGAATTTTATTACAAGTAAGTCTCATCACTCCACATTATTTTTTTTAGAATTATATAATTTCTTGGATGTAGTTATTCTTTTCCTACTATATTTAACTTACAATTCAAGTTTTAGTAAGACTTAAGTATGAAATACTGTATTTAAAAATCCATTACTTATTGTTAAACAAACAAAAAGCTGCCTTTTATTTTTTTTAAAGATTGATTTTTCACTGCCTTACAAGAATGATTATAAAACAATCATGGCAAAAATATTCAAAGTTTTACTGTGGCAATTACTGCACACTGCTTCACAAAAATGATTATAAAACAATCATGGCAAAAACATTCAAAGTTTTACTGTGGCAATTACTGCACAACTGTGATTGAGAGCCACTAAGTGTACACATTGTATATAATGTATAAAGCATGGGATTATAAAACAGTGAACCATGTGCTAGCAGATGGACTGTGGTTAACAGTACAAATTTGAGAGTAGTTTTTTAATGAACTATAACAAATATACAATAGTAACACATAGTGTTAATTATAGGGGTGTATGGATAAAATATACCATCTGTATGCTATTGACCATAGCTAGTGGTAAGAGACTGACTTTGATCTTTCATAATCTGTAAAAAAATTTTCCCAGCATTGTAACATGTTGGTAGAGGGATGATATATGGGAATTCTGCATATTATGTTTTGTAAGCTCACAACTTCATTAATTTTAAAAAAAGAACTATATTATATATATGCTACTCAGAAATACCAACTGATACTTTCATTTAAGTTTTATGATAACTTGTTAATATTTGATACTGTTGATCTCTGTTTCTATTCTCTATCAAATACATACTATCACAATTAATTTCAGGATAATTGGCCTTATGGGAATTTTTTCAAGCAATGAACCTTTAATTTATACCTCTGATACAAGAGGTTGTTTAAAAACTATTAGCTAAAAAAGTTGAAATATGTGCTAATATTTTTACCTCTTAAATTATTTCTTTGATAAATGCCATCATTGTTTTAGTTTAGTAATGTCAGTTTTCCTCATATTTGAAAACTGTAATATAATTCTAGGAACAATAGTCCAAAATTACATATAGTTATTTCATTTCAATACCTTAAATCTTTATTTCATAACGAAGACCAAACATTAACCTACCTTAAAAGATATTTGGATACTCTACTTAAGTGCAATGAAACGGACCAATTTATATATTTGAACATATCTTACCTGGTTGATGTGTCTCTGATAACTATACCTCAGGTTGTTTAGATACTGACTAACCTCCATTTCTACTATGTGGGTTTTGAAAACCCTGTCAAAAACAGATTACTAACCCAAAGTAAAATCCATAAACATGTTATCCAGGAACAATGAACCATTTTCTGCATCTGCCTAGCCATAATTGCTGATGGAGGATAATTGCATACACAAAGTCAAGATGAACTGGTGCCTTACCTGGGATTTTATATTTTGAACAATTTCGAAATTCCGGAGGTCCAAATTTCTCTTCCAAGGAAAGTATTCAACTTGTCAAACACTTTGGTTATCCCTTACAATTGTTGAAAACTGATTAAACCAATATTTAAAATTTGCAGTTGTCACTATGAGCAAGGTAGACAAATCCAGGATTTTGGCACCCCATTGGTGGGCCTTACCTTGGAATATATATTAACTTATATCCGCAATGTAACAGAGTTTGACTCATTTATAATGTTCCTACACATGGTTCTTCTGACCCCTTTATTTGAACCTATAATTAATATTATATTCATAAAATATATGTCCCAGAGACTTAAATCTTCAGTCTGTTCATGTGCTGGTTGAGCCCTGAATTTCAGTAGAGTTGCAGCTAACATCTGCTCTCCAGTCCATAGGATATGCCAGGACAACTAACAAAAAGATGATGATGGACATCTCCCATCTCAAAAACCAGAGAGTACCTACAAGTGCAAGCATGACAGTTCAATCCATCTCCCCCACTGAATCTAAGCCCTCTCTCAATCAGAAGCAGAGTGGGCATTGGAATCCCCAAATCCTCAAGACTCAGTAATGAACTAACATAAGAAATTCAACTATGGACCAAAATAAACTTAATTTATTCTGGTAATGAAAGAGCATATAGCATTGACATAAAGATAATGGTCACCAGAGGTTCTGAGAAGAGGGAGAGAGAAGAATAGGTATAACATGGGGCTTTTTGAGGATATTGGAATTGTTCTGCAAGATATTGCAATGGAGGATACAGGCCAATAAACATTTTGTCAAAACTTATAAAATTGTGTAGTGCAAAGTGTAAACCATAATGTAAAGAACAGTCTATGGTTACTAGCAATGCTTCAATAAATGTTCATTAATTATAACAAATGTACTATACTAATAAAATATGTTATTGATTGGGGGAAATGTGAGCGAGGGTGGGGTATATGGGAATCTCCTACATAATTGAAGCAATTTTTATGTAAGCTAAATCTTCTTTCAAAATAAAGAAAAAGATTACTACTAAAAAGTAAAATAAAATTAGCAGTTGTCAAATACAAATATAAATTTTTGATGAAAGATCTTTATATCCACAAAAATGAGCCTACATCTACCCATGAAACTGTCAGATGAGATAAGTCCTATTCTTAATCCAGGAGAGGCTTCCAACCATTCAACTTCTTCCTCAACTCTTCCTTCTGACCGTGTCTGTCATTAAACAGGATTTTGTGGGACACTCAATTTACTATGCCTTTCATAATATTTTTCCCAAGGAATAAACTACACAGTTTAACTACAGAGCTATAATATATTCATGATTCTAGATTTTATTCTTATTATGAATTGAGTTTTGTTCCTCCATAAAATATAAATCCATTCCCACAGTCTCATGAATGTCATCCTGTTTAGAAATACGCTATTTGAAGACGTCATTAATAATTATGAGACAAAGCTGGAAAGAGTGGGCAATATGTTTGACTTCCTTATAAGGTCACTATATTTGGACAAACAGAAAAATGGAAAACAAGCCATATTCAGTAGGTTGAGTGAGATGTGTTAAGAATGGCCACTGCCATATCTGTTCTTTATTCAGCAAATATATGACTCTGTGAACACAATGATATGGGGTCCTAGGCTACAGAACTGTGTTTCCAGCCACTTTATAAATTTACAGAGTTTTAATTAGCCCTATTCGTGGCATTTTGTTAGACAAGCCCTAGGAACCTAAGAAAATTCCAATGTCCAGAAAGGAAAAAAATTTTACATGCACTAATATTTCATCCAACAATTTTTGAGAGTTTCTTATCTTCCTTGCATTGCTAATATTTTGTACTTCCTTAAAATTAAAACATATTTCACTTCACATGTTATTAATGACATAAACTTCTTAAATGAATAATTCTACAGTGTGAAATTGATATTGAACTTTGCTTTACTTTATGTGTAAGTCTTAACATTATTTTGAGAGGTAAGATGATTATGTTGATGATGATGATGATGAAGATGATAACTATTATCTGCCTTAATTTGAAAGTTGCTAAATCTGTTTCCCTATTTTTAAATTTTTGTTTGTTAAAAGAGTATCAATCAATTTAAACTTTGACAATCTCATGTTATTTTGTGGCAATCCCTTTGAATTAATTATTTATATCTTAAAAATGTAACCATTATGATAAATGTTAGTACTCCTTTTTTGAGTATTTTATAGGGAGATTTTCGGATAATTTTTGGATCATTAAAATTTGAGTCAAACCAGATCTTTCTCTATCAGGGACATCATTGGGTTTTCAGGAAATGATTCCCAGAAAACTGGGTTACATGTGATAATTTATGTGAACTAAAATTTGTTAAAGAATATATCTGAATATTGATCCAGCCAGCCATTACAGTTAAAGACAGGATTTAAAATGCAGTTATTGAAGAAGGAATTGTGGAAAGTTATTTTATTTGATGTTTGGACCACCTTTAACTGAATGAAAAGACGACTTTTTTTTTTTTCAAAATAGATGTGTACAGAAGCATACTACCAACTTGGACTGAAAGGGACAGAAAAGGGATAAATAGAAGGCAGAAGGACTTAATGGACAAAAAAATTGATGAAGAGGACTGGACCATTAATACCTCTCTTGCTAATTGGGCATACCCACCTATTTGGAAGGAAACAGGAAGTCAACCCCTGTGCTTGGTGAGTGCAGGTCATTTCACCTGATATTAGGAACAGTTGGTACTTGAACACCAATATTTAGGGAGAATAGCACAACTCCAATGCCCCAGTATGATGGGCTCTATATCCCTGCATTCAGGCAGAGTGTGGCCATGATTCTGAGGATCTCAGAGGTTGGGACCTACAATCTTGTCTTCTAGAAGACTGTACAAGTGCTTAGAAAACATGTGGATGTCTTCCCATTAAGCCAAGAGGACAAATCATTAATTCACAGATGACTCATAGACCTTGGAAACTGATGGAGTTTATGTTACCATGTGTAGCAGTTTGGCAGTTTGATATAGTTATGAATGCCAAAAATAGATATTGAATTCTGCTTGTAAACTGGTTTGTTAATCTGGGCATGATTAAGTTATGATTAGTGCATTGACTGGGCCATATCAGTAGGGTGTTGTGCCCCATCCCTTGGTGGATGGGGAATCAAATATAAAAGGAATGGCAAAGGACAGAGTTGGAGTAGTTTTGAGTTGGAATAATTTTGAGTTGGAATAGTTTTGAGTTGGAGTTATGATGTTCAAGTTTTGATGATGGAGCCCGGGGAGGTGAGCAGACAGAGGAACTTGGTCATGAGGAGGGAGAGAAGGCCCTGGGATAAAGATGAGCCATTCGCCTGAGAGTCTACAGCTGACATTGAGGAGAGAGGCAAAGCCTAGAGAGCCTCAAAGTCTACAGCTGACCTTGTGGAGATAGCAGAGGATCTGAGCCCAGAGACAAGCAAGCCCTGGGAAGAGAGGAACCCAGGAAACCTGAACCCTCGCAGACATCTGTAGCCATCTTGTTCCACCGTGTGGTAATAGACATTGGTGAGGGAAGTAGCTTATGCTTTATGGCCTAGTAACTATGGACTTCTACCCCAAATAAATACCCTCTCTAAAGACCAACAGGTTTCTGGTATTTTTCATCAGCACCCATTTGGCTGAGTAATACAGAATTTGGTACCGAGGAGTGGGGAAGTGCTTTTGCAATTACCAAAATGTTGGACCAGTTTTATAAAAGGGTAAGGGGTATTTTTTGGAGGTATTGTGAAATGCTTAATAGAAAAGGCCTGTTTTAGTTGCTGTTATAAATGGAATTTTTTTCTTAATTTCCTCCTCAGATTGCTTATTATTAGTATAAACGGATGCTATTGTGTTGTATTACATTGACTGATTTTCTTAAGTTTAACTATCCTCTCACACCAAGGATGAAACCATCATATTCATGAGATATAAATCCTCTGATGTGTTGTTGAATACAATTGATATTGTTTTTTGAGGATTTTTGAATCTAAGTTCATTAGAGAGATTGCTGTATAATTTTCTTTCCTTATAGTGTCTTTATGTGACTTTGGTATTAAGACAGAGATGACATAATAGAATGAGTTAGGTAATGTTCTCTCCATGTATTAGTCAGCAAAAGAGGTGCCAGAAATCTGTTGGTTCTTATATAGGGTATTTATTTGAGGTAAAATATGGGGGTCTGTCCTGCAGAGTCTGTGACAGTACAAAGAATTATTCTGAACAGGTAGGTTGAGCGGGGTGAGGGGGAGAAGAGCTAAAGAAGCTATCCTTCTTTGCTGATTCCTATCATGGTTTTTATTCTCTTTTTCACAAAGCACAAGGTCAGTGTGTACGTGCAGGGGCTCAGAGAATTCTGGGCTGCACAGGAGATAATGGAGAGGTAAAAATCCTAAGGAAGTAAGTATCAGAGCAAATTAGAATGTTCCTGCTGTTTTCAGCAGGAACTGATAGCAGTGGTTTTCTGTCCACACAGCGGTTTTCTGTTTGTGCAGTAAAGCAGGCCCTAAACTATTTCAAAGATGTTTTATCCAAAGAGCTCTTACAGTAAAAGCTTTCTGGTATAAAGCCCTAAGGAGTCCAACTCAAGGCAGCTTTTCTCACTAAAGTCAGTTTCCACGTGTTGAAGCAAGATGGTTGCTGATGTCTGTGAGGATTCGGCCTTTCTCACAGCTAAAGGCTGGCATAAGGTTTGTTTCTTTTGGGGTTTCCACAGCTCAGCTGTTCTGTTCTCTTCAGCTGCAAACTATCAGGCAAATGATTCATCTATATTCCCATGGCCATAGGATCAAATTTCTCTCCTCTGCTCTATCTATGGAGCTCTCTTTCTTCTGGTGACTTACTATGTATGTTTTCTTGAGTGAGTGTACATTTATAGAGCCCAACAAAGGGATGGGAACTTAACCTGTGTTACACCCTACTGATGCGGTAGAATCAAAGACCTAATCTTAAAATAATTTAATCCAAGGCATCTCAGCTGAATCTAATACAATCAAAAGTTATCACACCCAGAGGAACAGACCAGTTTATAAACATAGTCTCTTTTTTTAGAATTCATAAATATTCTCAATCTGCCACACTCCTCCCTCTGAATTGCCAAAAGATGTTGCAATATTCAAAACACCTTAAATCCTTTCAGCTATAAATGCTAATTTCAAAATCACAACACAATCAGTTTATAGAGATGCCATTTGTCTTGGAGTAAAGTCCCCTCTGGCAGTAGACAATTTATATCCTTCCAATATACAAAGGAACAGAAATAAGATAAACATTTGAATTATCATATAAAAAATTCGGTTGAGAAACCTGAGTCAATCATCTCCCAAATTTCTGAAAACCTGCAGGGCATACTCCATTAGATTTCAAAGTCTGACAGTCATTCTCAAGATGAGGGTTTCTTCTCCTTCTTGGGGCCTCATGAGGGCCCACCCTTTCCATAGGCTTGCCCAATGGCCATTTTCTTGCTTCTATCCTCATCAAGCATTTGGTAAGCAACTGAGCTCCAGATGTCACCCTCTAAAAATTTTAGATGGCCACACATTATCCCATCTCTGATGTAGAGTGTTAATACTCTCAGTACACTGAGGTAGTGGCAAGATTCTCCCTAATCAATGGCATACAGGTCCAAGCCTCTCAGAACAGTGGGTTGGCAATCTGGCCTCTTCTGATCTATTGGGAAGAGGCTCTTCCCTCTCAGAATAATGGAGTCTCAATCTCACCCTCACAAACCTATGGGGAAAAGGCCCACACCTCTCAGAGCACTGGGGTGTTTAACTCACCCTGCCCAACATTTGGGAATGTACTCCACTCTCTCTGAAGCCTGGGGTGGCAAAACTCTCCCTGAACAATGGGCTGGAGCATCCACCCTCTTCAAATGCCTTGGCAAACTCACATTCTTTGAACACATGGTTGGGGTTCCACTCTTGGCCTAAGGAAGTGTATTAATTCCAGACCTCAGCTTCCATGGTTTTCCTCTTAAAGCTCTTTTCCCTTCCATCTTTCCCCTCTCTCTCTCTTTTAGTCCAGGCTGACAGTGGTTTTGTTCATACAGTTATCACAAAAAGCTTGTTAATTTAGCATGCAAGAGGCAGGGATCCAAGCTATCAGACAGTAAGACTTTCCACAAGTCTTTCCTGGGTAACTGTATTTTCAATTCTGACTTACAAGTTACAAGTTTAAATTCCTTAAATGGGGCTCTATCATCTGGGGTCCTGATTTCCAGAGACTTGGAATATCTGGTATCAGCTTCTTGTTTCTTTGTGCCAAGCAATTCATTTATCAGCTTATCTCTTTCCTCTAACATTTTTCTATAAACTGCAAGGAGAATTTTACACAATTACTTTGGAAATCTCCTTGGCTCAATGTCCAAGATTGTAATTTTCAAATTCTGCCTTCCATATAAAATCACAGTCAATCTTGCTAAGTTCTCTGCAACTGTAAAACATGGACCACCTTTCCTCTAGGTTCCAATAATAGTTTTATCATTTCCTTCTAAGGCCTTTCAAAAATAACTTTAAGCTACATATTCCTAACAACAGTCTCTTCAAAGCAGTCTTGTTCCTTTCCATTAAGCATCTGACAATTTTTCAAAAAATGCCACTTACACATTTATAAAACCATTCCAACATTTTTGGGAATTGCAGCAGTCTGTACCTCAGTCTTCTGGTACCAAATTCTGTATTATTCAGCCAAAGAAGCGCTGATGCAAAGTACCAGAACTCTGTTGGTTTTTATAAAGCATATTTATTTGGTGTAAAAGCTTATAGCTACAAGGCCTTATAAAGTCTAAATCAAGGTTGCTTTTCTCACCAAAGTCAGTTGCCTTGTGTTGACGCAAGATGGTTGCCCATTTCTGGGCAGGTTCAACCTTAATCTCTCTCTCTTTCAGCTACAGGCTGGCATAGGCTTTGTTTCTTTCCAGGCATCATCAGATCAGCTTCTCTGTTCTCTTCAGCTGTAAACTCTCACAAAGATGGCTCATCTCTTTTTCTGAGTCTGCAGGATCAAAATTCTCTCCTCTGCAGTGTCTATGGAAATTTTTCTTCTGGTGCCTTCTCCTTCTGTGTGTCTTATTGAGTGAGTATCTGTATATAGATTCCACCAAGGGAGTGGGAACTTCACCGGAGTTACAATCTACTGATGTGGTCAAATAAAAGTCCTAATCTTAAAATAACCAAAGGAAAAGACCAGTTAACAAACATAATCTCTCTTTTTGGAATTCATAAATAGTCTCAAACTACCACACTCCACTTCTATTTATTGGAAGATTTTAAGCATGATTTCTGTTAGTTCTTTCTGAAATGATTAGTAGAAATCACCCATGAAACCACCTGGTCCTGTGCTCTTCTTGGTTGGGAGATTTTAATGACAAATTCTAACTTGTTTCTTGTGATTGAAGTATCTAAGTCATGGATTTCTTCTTTCTTCCATAAAGGTTGCTTAGGTGATTCTAGAAATTTCTCTATTTTATCTAAATTATCCATCATGTTGACATACAATTTTTCAAACTATACTCTTATGATACACTTTATTTCTGTGGGAGCAGTGGCAGTATCCCCTCTACCAGTTTTTATTTTATTTATTTGCATCTTTTCTCTTTTTATCTTTGTTAGTCTAGCTAAGAGTTTGTCAGTTTAATTAATCTTCTCAAAGAAACAGCTTTTGATTTATTTTTCTAGTGTTATTTTTATTCTCAATTTCATTTATTTCTTCACTAACCTTTGTTATTTCTGCTTCCTTTGAGATTAGATTTTTGTTCCTTTTTAGTTCCTCCATGTGTGCAGTGAGGACTTTCATTTTAGGCCTTACTTCTTTTTTAATATAAGCATTTATGGCTATAATTTTCCCTCCCAGCACTACTTTTGCTGCATCCCATATGTTTTGATACACTTTTTTCTCATTTTTATTCATTTTAAGGTAGTTACTGATTTCTTTTACTCTGTCCTCTTTTACCCACTGATTGTTTAGGAGTGTGTTGTATAACTTCTGTACCTTTGTTCTTTCTCTGGTTCTCTGCCTTTGTTAATTTCCAGCTTTATTTTTTTGTGGTCAGAGAAATTACTGTGTATACTGTCTCTCTTTCTAATTTCATTGAGGCTTGTTCTGTGAGCTAGCATGTCACTCATCCTTGAGAATGTACCATGTACACTTGAGAATAATATATATCCTGCCCTATTTGTGTGTAATGTTTTTATATGTCCATTAGGTCTAGATCCTCTATTGTATTATTCAAGGTTTCTATTTCTTTATTAACCCTGCTTTCAGATGTTCTTTCTAATGGTGATAATGGTGTATTAAAGTCTCCCACTATAATTGTATAGGCATCTATTTCTCCCCTTAAATTTTCCATTGTTTCCCTCAAGTATTTTAAGGCACACTGGTTAGGTGCATACATATTTATCATTGTACTTCCTTCTTGATAGATTACCCCTTTTATTAATATACACTGTACATCTTTCTCTCTTACAATAATTTTGCATTTAATGTCAATTTTCTCTGATATTGATATAGCTCTTCCCATCCTTTTTGTTCATTTATTGTAAATAAAATAATTTTCCAACCTTTCACTTGCAACCTCCATGTGTCCCTGTGTCTATGGTACATTTTTGTAGACAGCATATCAATAGGTCATATTTTCTTATCTATTCTCCCAGTCTGTGTCTTTTGTTTGGAGAATTTAATCCATTAAAATTCAATATTTCTCTCAAGACAATACTTTCATTAGCCAATTTTTCTTTAGGTTTGTATATGACATATGTTGTTTTTATGTGTTTATCATTTTAGATATTATTACAAATAATCTTTCTTTCCACAATTTCTTCCAACCTCTCTCTTGTTTATCTTTCCCTTTCATCTTGGAGCACTGCCATAGTATTTCTTGAAGTGCAAGTTTTTTGTTGAAAAATTCTCTCAATTTCTGTTTGTGAATATTTTGAACTCTCCTTCAATTTTGAATGTCAGCTTTTCTGGATTCAGTGTACATGGCTGGCAGTTGTGTTGTTTTTTTTTTTTTAAATTTTAGTACCTTACTTATGTCATACCACTGCCTTCTTGCCTCCATGGTTTCAAATCAGAAAACAGTACTTAATCTTATTTAGCTTCCTTATATGTGATGGATCTCTTTTCTCTTGCTGCATTCAGAATCTGATATTTATATTCAGTGTTTGACAATGTGAATAGTTTGTGAGTTTGTGTCTTGTGGTAAGCCCGTCAGGGTTTATACTGTATGGAGTTTGCTGCTGTTCCTGGACATGTATGTCCATGTCCCTCAAAAGGCTGGGAAATTTTCAGTGTGTATTTCCCCCAACATTCCTTCTGCCCTCTTCCCTTTCCCTTCTCTTCTTCCTCTGGGAGGCTTATAATGTGCATGGTTGTGCTTTCCATGTTGTAATTAAATTCCCTGTGTCCCTATGAAATTTTATCTATCTTTTCTTCTATCTTTTCAACTTTCTGTGCAATTTCAGATGTTCTATCTTTGACAGTACTAATTCTTTCCCCTGCATATTCAAACTTGTGGTTATGTGTTTCCAGCATATTTTTATTTCTTGCATTTTGCTTTTCATCACCATCACATCTGTTAACTTTATATGTATGTTTGCAATTTCTTCTCTCTGTTTCCCAGTGTCTTCATTTTTACCCAATTGTTTATTTATTAACCAGGTTTATTGAAATATATTCACATACCATATGATCTATCTAAA
>JAQZBX010062055.1:0-16977 GCA_029593785.1 Cabassous unicinctus
CACCATCACCATCACCATCGCCATCGCCACCGCCACCATCACCACCATCACCATCATCACCATAACCATCTCCATCACATCATCACCATCACCATCACCATCATCACCACCATTGCCATCACCACAATCACCACCACCATCACCACATCTCCATCTTTACCACCACATCATCACCATCATCATCACCACCATCGTCACTACCACTATCACCATCATCATAACCACCAACACCATCGCCACCATCACCTCTATATTATAGATGGGGAAACAGAAGCTCAGAAGACTTGTCTAAGATCCTACAGCCATTAAGTGACAGAGCCAGAATTTGAACCCAGTCTAGCTCCAGAGCATACACCCCTAACCACCACACCACACTGCCTTGGACAGGCGCCTCCCAAGTTCCCAGGTGGACAGCTGCTCCGGCTGGATGGCTCTCATGCCCCCAGCCCTTTGTTCATGCTGCTCCTCTGCCTGGAACCCCCACTCTCCGTCCTGTTCTCTCAGCCAGCCCTGCTCCATGCCTTAGCTCATCTGTCACCTCCTCCAGGAAGCTATCCTTGATGGCCTGTCTCGGGTCCAGCCCCTTCCCTGGGCTCGCAAAGTCACTGGGCTTTTGAGAACACACAGTGCTGTTTGCTGTTTTGCAGGACTCACTGCTCCTCAAGATCGGGAGCTCCTGGAGGGCAAGCTCAGGGCCCAGCTGGACTTTGTGTGCCCAGGTCTCAGCGTGGGCTGCTAACGATGCTATTGAGCCAGCATGTATCGAGGGCGTCTTATGAGCTGGTGGTGGTCATGGTGGCCTTGATATAAAGAACTTCTTAACTCGATTTTATCTTCTATAATTACGTTGACAGCAATCCTAGAATCGCAGCAGGCTGGTGTCATGTACTTCAGAATCCTGGCATCGGAACCATGAGTTAGTAATGAGTGACCCATTTTCCAGATAAGGAAATGAGGCACAGAGAGGCAGAGGCACTTGCCAAAGACTGCACAGCCGGTGAGTGGCCGACCTGGGAGATGGTCCCAGGCCCCTCTGAGCCCGGAGACTGCTGACTCCTAGGGGGATTCCAAGGTTGACTCTCAGACAGATGTTCCGAAGAGGAACTGCCCTGCACCCTCGGTGTCCTTGCTACCCTCTCCTGGGAGCTGAGGACTGGCCTAACGGGCACGTGGGGGGCGGGACGTGATGCCCCTGCCCTCCCGGCTCATCCTCGCTGGGAGAGCAGGGAGGCCCTTGTTCGCAGGAGATGCCACCAACTGCCCCGCAAGGGAGGCCACCCTGGAGGTGGCGGCTGCCTGGGCGCCTGGGCACGGGCCCCCTCCCCACTCTCCTGCCTCCCGTGGCCAGCCCTCCCCGTGTCGGCCATTCGGGCAGACTCGGGGTTTTTTAATTGAATGTTAACAATGTGACCTGGCAATGCGTTCCATCCAGATGCAGGGGTCTTGGTTGCTGTCGCTGTGAGTGTGTTTCACAAACGGCAGAAGATAAAATAGAGGCTGTTCAGGGGGGCAGGAAGTGACACCAGCCAGAGCCACACTCTTCTCAGTGTATTTGGATTATGCCCTGGTTTAAATTCTTTTGGTGTTTCCCAAGCAATAAACAAAAACTTCCCAAGCGGAGGAAGCTTACAGAAATTCTTCCCGGGGAGCGTGAACAGATCCATCAGTAGAAAAGCAGCCGTGGCAGGGGCCTAGCAGCTGGGACATGAGCGCAAGGAGTCAGGGCTGCGTAAACTCCCACACCGGCTCGGCCAAACACCCTCTCTGTGGCCTTGGGAAACCGAGCTCCACTTTTGTCCTCTGTAAAATGGGAACACTCCCTACTTTGTGGTGTCGTCGTGAGGCTTAATGAGTAGTATGGAGGTCTGGAAAGGAATGGGACCCCATGGATGCTGGCGCAGAGGGAATGCTCAGTAGCTCTTGGCTCAGAGAGGCAAAGCGTCTTGCCCAAGGCCACACAGCAGGCGCTGAGGTTGCCTGGTGACTTGGTGGTGCACGGGAAGCGGAGTCCATTACCATAGAAATACCCTCTGCCCTCCCCGTGGGCGGTCTCCACGGGGCCTGCCTGGGCCTCTCCCCACCTTGCTGACAGCAGCCTTGGCCATGTGATGTGGAAGCTTAAGAGCAGCCGTGTGGTTTCACCACGGCTCTTTCCTCTGCCATGGGAACATCATGTCCCAATGGGACAGGCATCTCCTGGGCCGAGGAATGCTCCACGGTGACCCATGAAGGACAAGGCACGTGAGCCAAGCCTTTGTTTCTCTAGCTGCTGGGAATTTGTGCGTGCTCGTTACGACGGCATGACTGGGCCCGAGATGACCAATACACCTGACCCCAGTCCTGCTGTGCCGCTTGGGAGCTGCGTGGCCACGGGAGCATTTTTCACCCTCTCTGAGTCTCAGCCTTGGCAAAATACGGCTAATGAGACCTCCATGGATAACTACTCTCGGTGGACGAGCCAAGGCCCTGCATGGAGCGAGCGCTCCCACGTGCTCATGTGCTCCCTGCCCTGGGCTTGGTGGACTGTATTCAGATCAGGAAACATCCTGGATTCTAGAACCTCTTTGTCTTTACGAGGATGAGTGTGCACTTGAGTTTTATGCCTGATGGGCCTTGACAGGGTTGAGAGACCCACAAGAAAACGCAGGAACTTCCGCGCTCACTCAGGTGCACGATGGAGCGTGACTGAAAAGCCGTGGGACAGGCCTACGTGGAGGCCGTGGGGCCACCGATGCCGTCCAACCCACACGCTCCGGCCTCCAGCATGGATGGAATGTGTCACGCCCCGGGGACAAAGGAGAACTCTGGGGTAGGAGGCTCCACTCATCGCCCCGGGAAGGAGCTACGGCATCTGCTTCCCACTGGCAGGGCATCCCGGAAGAGCCTGCCGCCCGCTCCTCAGCCCGCTGCCTGGGGAAGGGGTGCCAGGCCGGCTGGAGACGCTACCCAGGGCACCTCCTCCCCCGTCATGGCTTTCCCACCCCCAGACGGAACCAGCTGCCTCCCCTCTGCCGCCTCCTCCCCGCGCCCTCCTTCAAGGCCCGGGTCTGGGCCCCTGCTGCGCGCACCCAGCCCGGAGCATGGCCGGCAAGGCCGCGGCGCCCTCCTCCTGGAAACCATGGCCTCCCAGCCAGGGCCCTGCCCTCTGCACTCGCACTGCTTCCTGTGTGGCTGCAAGTGGCATCTCGCCGTGGCAGTGGGCCTGGCGAGGCGGCTCCCTCGCGCTCTGCCTGCTGCCTTCCTGCCAGGCAGCCAGAACCAAAACAAACCATTCTGTTCCTCCCGAAAAACACAAATAAATAAGTCATCAGAGACGTGCTCCTTTTCCCTGTCAGCAGCTCCGCCTCGGCTGATTCACTGGGGGGTGGGAGGGCCGAGGTGGGGGGCGGGGTGCCAGGCCGCCTGCGGCTCCCCCCTCCTAAGCACCTCCACAAAGCCGGGGGGCATGGCCGGCCTGGCCCAGCCGGATGGGCTGCCGGTGGGAGTGAACCCGCCTGGGACATCGAAGCTGCCTGGACATCGCAACATCGGCCGGTTGGCTAAGACACGGGGCATTCCCCAGCACCAGACAGCCTGGCTTTCATGATGCACCGAGAAGGGGGTAGGGGGCCCTGGGGCTGGAACGAGGGCCCTGGGCCTTTGGACAGGCAGCCTCACCAGCCTGGGCCTCGGCCCCCGCCTTCTCCCTCCAAGAGTAGCTGGCAGGATTAACCAGGAGCCGTGGCAGCAGCCCAGAGGGGCCTGGGGTCCACGTGTGGCCAGAACTCAAAGGGCAGGGCCCCCTGGACCCGCTCTGGCTCCCCTGGCCCCCCAGGGCCTCTGGAGAGGCCCCCTGGCCCACAGGTCCTGCCCGCCCCACCCGAAGATCTGTCCTACACAGACCCCAGGACCCACCCTCTCTCCCCACTCCTCACAGCAAGTCCTGTCCTCTCCCCAAGGCCCGAGAGCCCAGGGAGCTGCCTGGGGGACTTCCGCAGCCCCTGATCCGAGCTCATTGGTGACTCTGGCCCCTCTCCTCAGTGGGGCCACGCAGGCCCCCACCAGCCTCAGCCCACGTGGCACAAACCCCTGGCTGTGCTCAGGAGAAGGGCCTCCTGCCCCCAGCCTCAGCCCCACCCCACTCCCGCGAGCCTAGAAGGCCCCGCCCCACTGTCAACCCCCTCCTCCTCCAAGGGACCAGTCCTTGGTCTTACAAAAGGCTCAGGTAAAATTCCAGGCATGATTCCAGCTCTGAGGTGATGGATGGGGCTGCTGAACGGCTGCACACAGAGAATTATTCTAAGGCCTGAGAGATGGCCAGCTATGGGGGGAAGCACCAGCGCACTGGAGGAAGAAGTCTGGGAAGCGGGCCTACGGGGGGAGGGGAGGCTTGGACGACAGTCATGGGCTCAGCTTCTCCTGCCCCACCGAAGGCAAGCGGAGACTTTCCCCAAGTGAGCACAGCTTGGTGGCGAAGAACTCGAGCCCCAATAACGGACAGAGAGTTTGGGGCTCTGACCCCATCTCCCACCTCCCGGTGGTGTCTTTGATCCCTTAACAGTCACTCAACAAAAACTCCTTCCAAGTGGATTTTTGCTTCAGATGAAAAACTATATCCACCTCAACCCAAGAGTCAGCCTCATGCTTATTGGGAAATGTCTGAAGTCTCCTCATTGAAGTCAGGAAAAGATAAGACTGCCTAATAGTTTAAAAGAATGTTTTAGAAGTACTAGCCAATGTGATTGGGCAAGAAAAAGAAGTGGGGCACAAAAATGGGAAAGGAGGAGATAAAATGATAATTATTTGCAAAGGGAATAATTGGGAAATCCAAGAGAATAACTGAAAAAGCATTACATAGATAAATTTCAGTAAGGTGGCTGAGTATAAAGTTAATATATAGAAATCATTAGCTTTTATCATCTAAACCACAGTTAGAAAATAGAGTGGAAGAGAAGACTTTATTTATATAGCAACAAAAAAGAAATACCTAGGAATAAATGTAAAAGATATATACAATATCCATATGAAGAAAACTCTAAAATGCTATGAAAGCATAGTCGACATCATGAAACATCAATTTGCCTTGAGTTAATCTATAAATTCAGGACAGTCTCAATAAAAATACTAACTGGGTTTGTTTTTGTTTTTCGGGGGGAGGGCATGCTAGACAAGCTAAATACTAAAACTCATAGGACAAAAGAGCCAGGTAATAGACCTGGCAGACACTGAAATGTAATAAAAAGCCACGGTCATTCACACGGTGAGGTACTAGCTTATGGACAGACAGATCAAGCATACTCAAAAGAAAGTCTCATAATTGACCCCAATACTCAAGTTTGGTATATTATAGTATGTGATAAGTTTGCATTTCAAATCAGTGGAGAAAAGATGGACAATTCATTGAATGGTGTTGAGAAAACTGGCTACCCATTGGGGGGAAAAATAAAGTTAGATTCCTACCTCAAAGCTTATATCAAAATAAATATGTCAGTGGATGGTGG
This sequence comes from Cabassous unicinctus, assembly GCA_029593785.1. Lineage (NCBI taxonomy): Eukaryota > Metazoa > Chordata > Mammalia > Cingulata > Chlamyphoridae > Cabassous > Cabassous unicinctus. The sequence continues at coordinate 5,481 of JAQZBX010062055.1, forward strand.
TGATGGCAGCACAACATTGCGAAGGAAATTAGCACCACTGAATTATATATCTGAAGGTAGTTAAAAGTGGAAATTTTAGGTTGCATATATGTTAGGAGAATAAAAATTAAAAAAAAAAAAACACATAGGACTGGGGAGCAGATGTAGCTCAAGTGGTTGAGTGCCTGCTTCCCATGTATGAGGTCCTGGGTTCAATCCCCAGGACCTCCTAAAAAAAAAAATAGGGCTGTACAACATAGACAGTGAGCCCTAATATAAACTACAGACTACTCATCAACTGTAACGAAGGCACCACACTAAAGCAAAATGTTAAAAAAGGGGGGAAGGCATATGGGAACTCTATGTTTTCTGCATGATTTTTCTGTAAAGTTACAACTTCTTTAATTAAAATATTATTTAAAAAATACATTAAAAAATGAAGAAGAAAAAAAACACCCAGATTTTTGAATGATCTCAGAGCAAGGAAAACCTTTCTTAGTGTGATGCCAAACCTAGAAGCCATAAAGAAAGAAAAATTGGATATAATTTGTCTACATAACAATTAAAAATTAAGCATAAATATGTCCTTCTTTACTTATTGAATGCCAATTTTATCGTAAGTGGCAAAGTACCTAGCTGAAAATTGACATTTCTCAGCCTTCTTATATCCTTGCGTGGAAACGAAATGTAAGCAGAAGGCTTCCCACACCTTCTTCCTGATTGGAATGAAGACGGGATGGTTAGAACTCCAGAAGCCAGCTTCAATCCTGAAGGCCTCTAAGGACAGGTGACGCAGTGCGAGGGGGGTGGAGTGGACAGAGACGGAGCCTAGAGCTCAGATAAGATTGTGGAGTTGCCTCAATTTCCTTGGACTATCTCCAACTCCTTGTGAGTGTGTATGTGTGTGTGTGAGAGAGAGAAAGAGTGGGAGGTGAAGGGGAGAAAGAGAACTTTTATGGGGGGCAGGAGAGAAAAGGAGACTGTTAGACACAGCTAAATGAATTTCTACATGATACATAGTTAGCATTTGAGCACTATAGTAACCTCGATCTAAAAAATTAAGCATAAGAAAAAAAGTATCATAAACAGACACACTGAGAAAATATTTACAAGTCATCATATCTCTTTCATATGTAAAGAGTTCCTGTATATAAATAAAGAGAGGACCAAAAAGTCCATAGAAAAACGGCAAGGGATAGCAAAACAGCTAGCTCATAGCAGGAGAAATACAAAACTTTCTCAAATGTGAAAAGATGCTCAGCCTCATTCCTAAGAGGAGAAATGCAGGCAGTTTGGATCCTCTGTGTTTTTATTTAGTGCCCCCCACTCTGCTCTGCTGATAACTTTTCCTCTCTGTGATGCCTCAGCCCTGGCGCCCAGCAAATCCCGTCTAGGCCCCTCCTCTGTTCTCCCTTGCCCACACCCTCCCATTTGTGGTCCTCTCTATCGGAACCTCACTGTTTTAAGGCAAGGGAAGGTGTCGGCTTCATCTCGGGTCAATCGCGTCAATCAATATTTATTGATTGAGTAATGGATGAAGGAACTTGGGCCCCATAGATTCCAGGCCTAAGCCCCTTCTGTGAAAGCCTGTCACATCCTTGACCTCATCTAACTTCATTAACCCTGCAGCGGGTCTGTGCCCATTTCCCAGCTGAGAAGGCTAAAGCCCACCCAGAGGGCAGAACAAGCCAGAAACCCAGCTCCTCCCAGACCACCGTCCTGGCAGTGCTGGGCCACCTTGGCGGCCCCCGGCCTGGGTGGGCTGAGGGCAAGGGCACTCACTTGTGCATGTAGCCCTCAGAGCCGGCTGTGAGGTTCGCCTGCATCACCGCCTGGAACTCCGTCTCGTTGCAGCAGTATTTGAAGACCGTGTTGTTATGGTGACAGCAGAGGATGAAGGATTTGTTGTCCGAGAGCCGGGGGCAGTGGAAGCCGAAGTGGTAGCGGCCTTTGTGGTCGGTGTAGGGCTCACAGACCCGGAAATGCGCCGACAAGCCTGGAAAAGAGAGTCCCCAGGCTCGGTGCAGCCCTGACGGGGCCCGGCCGCCCTGACTCCCTTGCTGGCCACGACGGGTGGCGCCTCTGGACGGCTCGCCTGTTCCTCCCTGTGGAAGGCCCGTCCTGCCCGTCTTCTTGGGCCTTTGGGAGTCCGTTCGAGACTCGCCTCCTCCAGGAAGCCGCCTCTGGCTCCCTTCACCTCTGCTCGATTAAGCTCCTCTGTGTATCCTAGACGGCGTGCCTCGCGGGTCCCCTCCCAGCAACTGGGCACACAGCAGGCACTTAATGAGGAAGCTAGCATTAATTGTGCACCACTTCGTGCCAGGCATCTTCCGGGCAGGTGTGGATCCCACTTTACAGGCGGGGAAACTGGCTCACGGGCCTCAAACGACTCACTGAAGGTCACACAGGTTAGAAGTGGCGGAGCCGGGGCTCAGACCCGAGCCTGCCTGGACCGGCTGCTCGGCCTGCGGTCTCCGGCACACCTTGGTGACCGTGTGTACGGGCAGCCCGGGCTGGCCTGGGAAGTGGGCAGCGCAGCTTCACAAGCCCGTCCCTCTGTGCCTGGGTTTTAATGAAACTGGCTCCCTAGACCTGAGGGTCCCCAGGGGCCGGCCTTGGTGCCCCCCACCTGGCAGCCAGGTTCCTGACAGCGGCCCTGGCCTCACGGAGGCCCCTGCTCAGCCACGGCTGCTGCTGCCAGCCCAGGATGGTGTTTACCAGTCTGGTCGATGGAGATAAATAGGAGCGAAAGCCTGAACAAATATAACAATGGAAAAAAACCTGGAGCCGCTGTCTCTGGCTTAATTAGCATCTTCATAAAGGGGATCGCTGTATCTAATTTGTATCGCTGAAAAGGGGTTTCGTTGGCTGAATGCATTTCTCCAGCCACAAAGGCACTGGGTTTGCAGCAGCTCCTCCAGCTCCTGGCAAGCTCCATCTCTGCTGAAAGGTTATTAGACTGCAGCCCACACAGCTCTGCCCGCCGGGGGCTGCCGACGGGAGTCCCAGCTGGGCCAGGCAGGTGGGCGGGCGGCCCTCACGTGCAGGGGCCAAGGCCGGCTTGGATGGCCTAGTGAAATTCAGAGCCCCTTCCCCGAAGTCCAGCCCCCTCTTCTGGGTGGATGTGTCCACTGGGGAGAAGGGCACCAGGTTCTCTGGAGTCAGGCGGGCTCTCCCGGCCCCTCCTCACCCTCAGCTCTGGGAACAGGAGGAGCCCCTGGGGGGTGCAGGGCTTGTGATGCTCCGCTGCAGTCTGTGCCCACTCAGCTTGTGAGGAGAGGGGAGTAGCTGGAAGCACCCATGTTGCTAGTCAGGAAGAGCCCAGGCCTTGGGGTGGGAGCCAAGACTCTACTGCAGGACCCAGCAAGGGGAGGAGTAAGCAGAGGAGGCATCCCGGAGGAGGTGGCCTTTGAGCTGGGCCTTGCCATTGGTGGAGGAGCCCCAGGTGCAGAGATGGGGCAGGGTGGGGAGGAGGCCAAGCAGGTGTGAAAAGGAAGGTGTAAGTGAACGAGCGGGCACTAAAGGGCCACACCTGCAGCTCCCAATCTCAGGGGTGCCACGTGACTCAGGGGCACCACCAGGGCAGCTGGACTTGCTGTTGGGAGGCCAGTGGGTTCTGAGTCACCAGGAAACCCCGCCCAAGCAGAGAGCGGACACCACGGCAGGGGCCCCTCTCTTGGGCACCTGGGTCTCTGGTCTGGGAGAGGATGGTAGGCACCCCACTGTCTGCAAAGCTCAGCACCCACTCCTGGTGCCAGATGGCACCATTTAACCAAGACCTGGGCCCGCACCTCGGCTCCTTCACTGGCTGACTTTCTTCCTCTGAGCCTCAGTTTCCTCACTTGTAAAGCGGGGTGAGTCCGTCCTCCCTCCCAGGAGGCAGTGAGGACAGATGAGCTAATGCCTGGGGAGCTCCCGAAGTGGGGAAGGAGCTTAGTAAACGGGGCTCCCCCAGGCCCCTGGCCTTGGCTGGCCCTTGGCCGCACTGTCCTGGGAGCCCTGACCAGCTCCCCCGGTCCCCCTCATGGCCTCCCCTCTGAGTTGTACCTCCAGCATAGGGACAAAGGTCTGAAAGTGTGGGGCGGGTGTCCATGGCTTTGCCAGAGCATGGGGCATGAGCGGGTAGAGACAGCAAGCGAGAGGGCGAGCGAGCGGGCAGGGGTGAGGGCCGGCCGGGGCCGCGCTGGACCGCCCTTGCTCCTGGGCTCCCCCTGGGAGGCCAGCTCAAGTTTGGAAGAGCCCGTCTTTGAACCAGGAGAGAAGAGCACGCCCGGGAGCCCAGCAGGGATGGCCTGGGGGCCGGTCAGGTGCGGGCGGCCAGGCCCCAGGGTCGCCCTGGCCTGGGTTAGAATCCCAGCCCCTCCGCCTGCTGCGCTGACTTAGGCACGTCAATTCTCCTCTCCAAGCCTCAGTCCACAGAGTGGGAACGACAATGGCATTGGCTGACTTTGAACTGCAGGAGCCAAGGAGAGCATGCGTGTGAGGGGCTTCTCCAGGCCCGCCAGGAGCCTTGCTGGCAGCCACCTTCCCTCCCCGCACCTGCAAGAACCTCCCGGCCGAGCTCCCAGGGGCGAGCGTGGTGCACAGTAGGTCTTCACTGATCAGCAGCAGGCACTAGCCGTCACCCGGGGGGCACCCCGCTTCCAGCACCCAGAACCCGCACCTGGCCTGCACAGCCCCACCCCAGCCCACCCACACCCCATCCCTGCCCTCCCCTGGCCGAGCACCCCCAGAGGTCTTACCTGCGGAAAGCAGCACGGAGAAGAGGACGGCGAGCACATTCAAGGACCGCTGGCCACAACTGGTCATCGTCTGGCTTTCATTGATCTGTCGGGAGCCGCCTGTTTAACGAGATCCACAAGGGCGTGCGTGGGTGCCGCCGGCTCGCCTGCGAGTGCAGAAGAGGGGCGAAGGCGGGAGGGCGGGCGGGCAGGAAAGCGGGTTTGCTGGGGGCAGGGGCCGGGCCGCAGAGGCTGGAAACGCCGCCATCCAATTTCCTTTCTGGAATGAGCGACCTTCCCCCACCAGGCAACTGTCACCTTCTCTCTTCACGGTGAAAGGAGACTCTAATCAAAGGAGAGGACGGCTCAGGTGGTGGGAACAGCTGCGCCCGAGGCCGACGGGCAGCGCGCCGCATAAGGCTGCCCAGCCAGCGGGCGGGGATCGGCCCCAGGGCGCCGTCCCGGCTCGCCCACCTCCAGGGACTTGCAGGGCCCAGGCCGCCCGTCTGGACTGCGAGGGGTCACTCGCCCTGACCGCGCTGCAGGACGCGGTGAGCCTGGCACCTTTCCTGGCGTTAACTGGGGGCTCAGTGAACTACAGTGAAACCGTCCCTGCCCTCGTGAAGCTTCTGTTCCAGCGAGCAAGGCTGACAATGCGTGAACAAATGAATGCGTAACTCCTGTGCGGGGAGAGCGGGTGGCCGCGGGAGGCCTCGCTGAGAAGCGGATGTTTGAGCAGAGGGGGATGGAGGTGGGAGGGAGCCGTGGGGCTATCTGGAGGAAGAATGGCGCAGACTGTGGGTGCAACAGGTGCAAAGGCCCTGAGGTGGGGCCTGGGCAGTGGGGCCTGGGCACTGTGGCCCTGGGCGGCCACTTCCACCAGAAGCCGACTCCTCAGGACCAAGGTGGCCATTGCCACCCCTCCCGAGGCCGGGGATGGGGCTGGGAGCTGGGTCCACGGATGGGCAGCCCATGACTTCTCCGCCTCACCCCAGCCTGACGTCCCTGTGAGCAGCACGACCTCTCGGGGCTCCCTGCCACCTGCATGCAGCTGGGGGGAGGGGAGGTGTGGCAGGAGGTTCCATGGCTGAGCACCTGCAGCGTGCCGGCCTTTGGGCCAGATGAACTCCTGCAACCCTTCCTCTTCCCTCCTTGCGCCCTGACATGGGCTGGGGCTTGGGGCCCCCACTGGGTCTTGCAGGGCGCTCGTCCCTGTCGGGGTTCTGGATCTCATGGTGGGATGGTGGGGTGCCTGGAAAGCCCCAGGTCCCACCTGGGCGAGTCCCTGTGGGCCCCTGGCCTGGCTGGGCCGCCTCCCTGTCGGCCTCCCTCAGTCCTTGCTCTGGCATCAGCGCCGCCCAGACCCTTGCTTGGGGAGGTCTCTACCCACCGGGGGACAGTGCCTGAGATGAACACGTAGCTAGGAGATTTGCTGCCAGAGAACATGCTCTGATCGAGAAGCTGGGCAGGGTCCGAGGGGCCTTCCCGGGGCCTGGCCTGGCACTGGCCTTGTCCTCGCCCCTGGGGGCCGGAGGTTGGAGGAGGGGTCGCAGAGGGGAGCCCCACGGGGCAGGGCTGGGGACATCGGTGCAGGAGCCCGGCGGGTCACCTCCTGCGGCCTCGCCCCCGTGGCTCCTAGGGCACCAGGCAGCGTCCCTGCAAAGCTCAGAGAAGCGGAGCAGGGGAAGGGGTGGCGTGGCGGTGAACCGCCCCGGAAGCAGGCCGCGTAATGCTGCTGGTGACGTAGGGGCCGACCTCCCCCACTGCCCGGCTCTGCCCCTGATGGGCCGTGAGCCGCTTGATTGCTCTGAGCCTGGCCTCCTCCTCACCCTCCTGGGAGGATGAACGAGATTAAAGTATTTGAAAGCGCTTAGGAAAGGATTTCGTGCTGGGGAACCGTCAGGACCGGCCCTGAAAAACGCACTGCGCGGGGCGGGGGTGACGGGTGTCCTGAGCTCACTCACCCCAGCGCCCCATTCCGTCTCATCGCAGTCCCTTCTCGCCCCTTAGCGTGGAAATGTGTCCCCGTTACAGCTGGCGGGCTTGCTGAACGAATGAGGGAGCACCCCTGCCCGTGTCTGGCCCCCTCCCGCCGCCCCTCACGCCCCACGCGCCCCTGTGCGTTGGCTGCTGGGGGGCGGGGCGGGATGCTGGCAACACGCAGGCCGGCCGGGGGGCCTGGGCTCTGAGACTCACCGGCACTGACAGAGCCCCCCTGCGCAAAGTGGGGACACTGACACAGCCTCAGGGTGAGGGGGGCTGAACGAGGTCAAGGGCATAAAGAGGCAGGTACAGGGAAGGACAGCATGCAGTCAGTGAGCACTGTCAGCTCCTGCCCCCGTTTCTGGCTTTCCCCCCTCTCTGGGTCTGAGCTGGACCCAGCGACTCCCTGGGCCACTCACCCTGGGCAGGCGAGAATTCACAGCCGGGCAGAGAGGGCCCAGGGGTGCCCCGTGGCCCCTGAAGGGGGCATCAATTAATGACAGTGGTCCTGGCCAGCGCTGGCTAAGCAACTTCTGGTGCCAAGTGCAGAGCCGAGTCTGTGACCCTCCCGGCAGCCCCTAAAGTAGGGGTCATTACCCCACATAACAGTGGACTAGAGGGAGTTGGTACGGGTCACCCCGTGCCCCCATCCAGTGAGATCAGGAAAAGGAGTAGAAGCCCGTTAAAAGTCATAAGTCGTAAAGAGAGCGAATCCACAACAAAGTTTGTTACCACCCTCCCGAATTAAGTAAACCTGAGTGTTTCCCTTTTTGCCTGAGCTGCCAGGAAGCAGCACGAGCACCCTCGGTATGGTAGTGAAGAGGCTGTGTGAGTCTGCTTTTCTGTCTCTGTGTGAATCCCCTGCTCTACACATCCCTTTCCTCAAAGCCCTCCCCACTCTGAGCAGGCTCTAGGGACCAGCAGCCCCTGCCTCTCCTGGGAGCGGGTGAGAAAAGCAGAGCTTCAGGCCCCACCCACCCAGGCGTGCGGAACCTGAACCTGCATTTTACCACCTCCCAGGGGCTGTATGGCTGCATCAAAGCTTGAGAAGCGCCCTCTAAACTACGTGCACTCCTCTTGAGTTTCGCTCCTGGACCCCTGGGGACCCCTAGCCAAGCCCCAGCCCCGGGGTCGGTGGCCCAGCCTAAGGGCCTTGACCTTCCCGAGCTGGGCCCCACGTGGGAAGCCCACCCACTCTGCGCTTGCCCCTCCAGCTCCAGCCAAGATCTGAGGAAGGAGGCCGGGATTGGCCAGGGGTTCAGATCCAAAGTCTCGTTCACCCACTGCTCCCAGTTCCCACTGAGCCTGGAAGAGCCAGGCATCCTGCCGCCCGGCCCAGTCAGGTCCACGTAACTCCTTCACCTCACAGTCAACAGTCTCCCCACGGGCCTCCAGCTTCCACCTCCCCAGAGCCAGGGAAGCCTTTCAAAAAGAAGGCCCCACTTTACCTGGGCGCTGCCCCATTTCCTCCCAGGCTCGCTGCTGCCAAGAGGAGGTCCAGCAGGTACGCGAGCCCTGAGCTGCAGGCTCTCTGCTAAGGGTCCCCAGGGGTCCAGGAGCAACTTGGAGGAAGTTCTGCTTCTAGGAAGCCAATCCTTCAGGTCCTGGGCCCCGCCCAGAAGCCAGGATTGCAGTGGGGACAGGGGCTCCCCTGCCCGTGGCTCTGCAGCCTTTCCCCCTTACTCTGCATTTTCCACTGCACTCAGGAGGGCTGAACGTGGTTTCAGGCGTGCTTCTCAAGCCTCATGGGAGCTTCCTCAAGCCCCCGAGCTCTCCCTCGGCTCCTCGCAGTTCTGGGAGGCACCTGCCCTTCCCACCATGGGCCTTGGCATTAGCCCCTCTGCCAGGAGCACCTTGCCTATCTCTGCCACCTGGAAAACTCCAGGCATTCTTCAGGATTCTGGCACAATGCTGCCTCCTCTGGGAGCCTCCTGGATCCCCCAGGGCTGGGGGGTGCCCTGTCAGTCCCCAGTCCACGTGCCCTCTCCCCCTGGGGGTCCCCCTTGCCTGGCTCCCCCCGAATGGGCTGTCTTCTCATCCTCCCACTCTCTGCTGAGGGCCTGCCCGTGGAACAGCCTTCTGGGACCTTCCAGACCTCGTGGAGCCCTTCCTTCCCTGTGTGCTATGGCCCCCTCCAGCCCCCATCCCTGGCTCGTCTGCCAGGTGCCGGCCAGGCCAAGCTTGGGCTCGTCGCATCGGCTGTGCTCTCAGCCCTGTCCCCAGGTGGGCAGGAGCACAGCACCGCTCTGTCCCACGCCTTCGCCCTTGACCGCTGCCCTCCCTGCCTCCATCCACGGGCCTGCGTCTGGGTGTCTGCGGGAACAGAGTCAGGCCATGTGCCCTTGCTTTCTGCGTTTCCACTTGCATGTGCAGAATCCCCACCATGGCACGGCCATGCCCCCCTCCTCGGATGCCTGCCCTGAGCAGCAGGTCTCCAGACACCTCTTGCTGTGCCCACGTCTGCCCGCCTCTCTACTGGGGGACGGGGTGGCTCTCCCTGAGGACAGGGACTGGGGCTGCTTTGTCTCTGTGTCCCCAGCTCCCAGTCACAGGAATGTGAGGACAAGGGAGGGAAGGGCTAAGGCCACCTGCGAGCCACCGTTTGGAGCAGGACTGGGGATGGGATTGGGCGAGAACGACGCTGGAAAGGCCTTGGGGCAGCCCGTGAGAAGGGAGGGCATCTCGGTTTAGGACAAGGGTCCCAGCCGTTTTCAAGCCAGAGACTCACTAGAGACCCCAACGGAAGCCGTGGAGCCTGACTCGGGACCGTGCTCCCCCTGCTCATGCTTTGGGGGTGTCATGGACCCCAGGAAAAGCCAGGGCAGTGATCCCTGAAAGAGGAGGGGTGCAGGGGCTGAAGTCAGGTTCCATTGCCCACTAGCTGTGTGCAACCCCAGAGCACAGAGCCACCCGAGCCTCAGTTTACCAATCGCCCAATGGGAAGAGCAGGTCTGTGGCGCCCACTTCCCACGGTGGAGAGATGAGCGGGGGCAGGTGGGTGAGGTCAGCCTGCGAGCTGATCCACAAGGGCGAGTTATGATGCCAGGGAAGGTACAACCCTTGCTGGGTAACCTCATGGATGGGTCTCAGTTTCCCCATCCATGAAGAGGGAGAATGCTACTGACCCCCCACTTTGTTCTGAGGGGCAAATGAGAGAATGCATGACTGAAAACCGAGTGGAGCTTGGCGAGGAGGGGGCTGGGGCTGGGCGACGGGTGTTGGGGGAGGAAGGGCGCACCCGGGCGGGGGAGCAGCATGTGCAAAGGAGCTGTGCTTCGGTGTGCTGGGCACTGCCCCTCCCCACTGCCCTGACTCCCAAGGGCGGGGGCTGGGCTCGACCTTGTCCTGGGTGCCGAGTGTGGGCTCAGCCACCCTGGGTGGGATGAGACCTAACGGCCCTGGGCAGGTGTTGAGTCCAGGTGGCTCCTGCCCTCAGACGCGGCAGCCCCACTGGGGTGCCCCTGTCCATGTGGGCTGGGGGGGTGCCCTGACGCCCCAGGCCCGAGGCCGCTCAGATGCCAGCGCTCGAGGCTGAACCCCCAGTGGAAAGAGGAAGCCCACCGTGCACTACCAGCAGTTACATGCCAAAAAATTCCATTTCCAACCATCCGGGACAGCAGGGCGGAGAAGCCAACCTCCCCACTGCCGGCTGGGCTGGAAAGTGGCTTCGGAAACTTCCACGGGCCTCCGTGGATGGCCAGCTGATGGGGACCCTCGCTAGGCTTCCAGGAGAAGGCAGTCTCGGGGTCACACATTCGACTGCGCTGATATTCATAAGGCCAAAGCCACCGTGGCAGGACCCTCGTGAGCCTGCAGAGGGGCACGTGTGTGCAGGGACAGGTCTGCGGTCCTGGGGGGGAGGGCGGGTCATGCCATCGGGGCCCACCCCCGGGACTCGCCCCAGCTGACATCTCTGGGACGCCCACCCAGCAGCGGAGGGAGAGGGGCTGGGAGGGTGTCCGCGCCTCCCCTGCCTGCCCCACCCCCACTTCTAGGCGCTGCGCTTGGGGCTGCTGCCCGGGGTCCAGGTAGGTGGCCCCTCTCGCAAAGAGGAAAGGGGGCCAGAGGAGTGAGGTGACCGGCCTGTGGCCACACGGCACCTCGGCGGCTCAGACGAGGGGCAGACACAGGCTCCAGAGCTCGCTTTGCCTTGCCACCCACCTGCCGGCACCGCATGCATTTCCGGGGCCTCCCGACGCATTCCGCCCCCACCCCATCCCCACAAGCCCAGAGACCACTGGCAGATTAGACGGCTTATCCTGGATTCCATGTCTTTGAAAACTGGTAAGTGGCCCACGGTGGTGGCGCGTGGCTGACAGACCCAGGGAGCCGGGAGAGCGTCCTGGAGGAGGGGGGCTTGCGCGGACCTGGCCGACGGGGTCCGGCCTCGGGGCCGGGCCTGCGGCTCTGCGGCCACCGCTCAGGTCAGCCGGGGCCCGCTGCTCCGAGAGTCTGGGATTATTTATAAACAGCAGCTCGCGAGGCCGGGGACGGAGAGGAAGGAGGGTGTGTGAAGGGAAACAGGCCGGGGAAGACGATGCACCCACCAGGGAGCAGCCACAGATCTGCTTTCGCTCCGGCAGGTGCCTCTCTGCCGGGCAGGACAGGCCGGCGCGGCCGCGTGGCTGTGCGCAGCAGGCCCCGGGCCCGGAGACAGCGGCGTCCTCGACGCTTCCTGCCGACGACCTCCCCACACCCGCCACGCCCTCGCCCTCGCGTGTGACCGGGTCCGAAGGCAGTGTGGCCTGGAGGCTGGACCCACGTGGCCGCGCCCTAGGGCCACCTTCTGTGACCGCACCACGTGAGGACTGGGG
>JAQZBX010062056.1:0-16977 GCA_029593785.1 Cabassous unicinctus
TTGGAGGAGGAGGAGGATGAGAAGAGATGGCAGGAAACAGACACAGAGAATTACCCAGCGAATGGACACAAAAAACAGCAAATGGGGAAGGGGGGCTTTAAAATGGATAAAGTAAATAAATAAATCTTTAAAAAAAAAAAAGATATTCCATGCAAACAGTAACCAAAAAAGAGTAGGGATAGTTATACTAATATTGGACAAAACAGACTTAAATGCAAAAATACTGACAATAGAGATGCAGTGAAAAAGGTATTCACATACACTGCTGATGCAGGTGCTGATGGGAGTGCAGTAGTCTTGTTGAAATGCAATGTAAAATCAAGAGTGCACTTCAGATTTCAGGCTGCTTAAAAAAGTAATGCAAACTTTGCCCAAATAATTACACGAGGATTATTTTACTGTTATTTTTAATAGTGAAAAAGTCAGATAACTTCAATACCCAATATTGAGTATTATTTATAACCTGTTGTTGGTATAGATATACCTTGGAATGTTATGTAGCCATTATTTACATTTACAATAAAAATATTTTTGTCTGTCAGAGATAAGATACCCTTAAGATAACTTTTATTTTTCATTGTTCTGGAAGTATTAGTCATTGCAATTCTAAAAGAAAAAATATATATAAAATTTGAATGAAGGTAACAGAAGATTATGATGATAATGTATACCTGGAAAACTGAAGAGAATCAAGTGAAAAACTACTAGAAATAAAAGAAATCAATTCAGTAAGATGGCTGATGACTAAATTGATATGATAGTGACAATAGTTAACATTTACTGAGCCTTTACTTTATGCCAGTCCCTTTAGATGTGTTGCCTCATTTATTCCTCACACCTCTATTAAGTTAATTAGGGAAACTTAGCCCTAGGGAGGCTAATTAACTTGCCTGGAAGTTATGTAACAGCAGATCCAGGATAGAAAACTTAATAGTTTTTCTTTGTGTGATAAACCAGTTAAAAAATATAAATATTCTTTTACAATAGGAATAAAAGTACTGAAGAATAAACTCAACAGGAAATGTGAAGGATCTATAAAAATAAAACCTTAAAATGCTAACAAGAGACATAGAAGAAGACTTTCGCAAATGGAAAGACAAATCATACTTTTGTATAGAAGTCACAGTATAGTAAATTTTCTATAAACTTCAATGTAATTCCAATAAAATAGAAACTTTTTAAAATGGAGCTAGAATCATCCTAAAGAACATATGGAAAAATAAATAGCATTTCTTGGAAAAATTATTTTAAAAGAACAATGAGGGAGGACTGATCTAACAGATAATTTTTTAATTTTTATGGTAAAGTGAGTAAAATAGTTTTGTATTGGCATATGAATAAAAAGACACATTGACAGAAGAGATTTTTAAAAACTGTGTAGAAGTAGATCCAAATACTTGAGGACATTTAGTATGACTGTGGTAGAGTGTTTGCAAAGATGAGCAGAAGTTTAATCATCCCTGGAGGCATAACTTTTGTGTTATGACTTTGCCACTTCTCCCATCAAAGGATAGGCTCTCTCTCCCTTCCTCTTGAATCTACTCTGGCCCTGTAACTTGCTTCTACGACTGACAGAATGCTGCAAAAGTGATGTGTGACCTCCTAGCCTGGAGGTCAAGAGGCCTTGAGACTTCTGTTCTCACCCTCACTTTTTTGTTTCCCTGTGACTCCCATGTAAGGAAACCTGGGTCAGTCCCTTTGAGGATTAGAGATCACATGGAGAGATAGGTTCAGTTGTCCCTGTCATCCTTGCTGAGAGCCCCAGGTAAGGCCATCCAGGCCAAGCTACCGCTGGTTGCACGAGCCACCTGTTTTAGACACAGGTGTTAGAGAAAAAAAATTGATAAACTTGACTATATAAAGATAAAAACATTATGCTTAGCTAAAATATCATAAACAAAGAAAAAATAAAAGGCGTGGAATATTTGCAACAAAAATGATAAAGAGATAAGGTTTTATATAAATTAATAGCTCTTTTAAATTAATAACAGCAACAATCAGTTGGAAAAATAATATATGATCAGATAATACAAAGAAAAAAGAAATTAGAAATGACCAACTTCTTGTTTTACTTTTTAAATTCAAAATGTGATAATTGTTGTTTTTAAATTATGTTTAAGGCTTTTTAATGCTGTGAGGAAATGCTTATGATAACTGAAAAACTGTTGATAAAATAAGAGTTTTACACATTAAAATAGTAGAAGCCCTGAAGAATACGCCTGTGTCATCCAAACACCTATTAAGGTTCAGAACATTATCATCACTTCAGGAAGTTCTCGTATGACCTTCCTTTATCAATCCCCTCACACACATACAACCAAAAGGCAACCACTATCTTGATTTTTGTTTACCATAGATTAGAATCACCTATTCTAGAACTTCATATAAATGGACTCAAACACTATGTACTCTTTTGCATAAGGCTTCTTTGATTCAGAATGATGGTTTTGAGATTCACTCTTATTGTTGGGTTTATTGGTAGTTCATTCTTTTTTATTACTGAGCAGAATTCCAGTGTGTGAATATATTCATATTTTGTTTATTCATTTTCCATTGATGGACACTTAGGCTGTTTCCAGTTTTTGGAAATAAATTTTCATTTCTCGTGGATGAATACCTAAGCATGAACTTGTGGGATCTTATGTTTATGTTTAAATTTTGTAAGAAACCAGAGACCTTTATTCAAAGTGGTTATTACCATTTTATATTCTTACCAATAATATATGAGAGTGTTGTATATCTTTTCATGTACTTACAGGCCATTCATTTGTCTTCCTATGTAAAGTGTCTATTCAGATATATTCCCATTTTTATTAAATTATTTACTATTTATCAGATCTTTTTATTGTTGAATTGCAGACATGCATATATTTGTATTGTTTTTACTTGAAAAACAACTAAATATAACAGGTAAAATTATACTTATTACCTATCCATTGTATTACTGCTTTAAACCAGGGGTTGATAATTTTTTTCTAAAAAGGGCCAGATAGTAAATGTTTCAGCTATTGTGGACCATAAAGCCCCTGTCTCAACTATTTAACTCTGCCTTTGTACCTAATGCAAAGCAGCCAGTAGCTAATATATAAAGTGTTCCAATAAAGTTTTGTTTACAAACAAGACAATGGGAATTTTTGGCCTTCTGGGCATAGTTTGCCTACCCCAATTTGCCTAACCCTGCTTTAAACAATTACATAGAGTCATAATTTAAATGCCTCTTTATTACTAAATAATCTACCCCTCCCTACCTCCAAGATGCCATTATTTATATTTTAGTTCATATCATTTCTAAATATTACCTACTTGTATGCAGTCGTGCTTATACCTAATCCAATATCTATATTTTAGCTAACTATAAACTCATTTACATAAAATAGAATTATGCTATACATTTTCATGGCTACTTGCTTTTTACCCTTAATATTTTATGGACCTTTTAAAATGATCACTTAGCGTTTTATTCCTTGGATATTTCATAATGTATTTAAGAATTCTCCTCTTGTTGGCCAAGTATGGTATTTCCCTTTCTGTTATTTTTGATATTGCTATTACAAACAGTGCTGCAGTGAATATCTTTGTATATATGACACTGCATATACGTAAGTCTGCTGTGTAGTGTGCTAGAAGCAAAGCCAGTTTCATGAGTGTATAACCCTATGCTTAGAAGGGTTCCATTTGGTTTAATGATCGGCTGTCACTGTCTTGAAACTTTATATAATTTTTGAACAAGGGATCATGCATTTTCAATTATGTAGTCAGTCTGGTAGAAGTAAGATTTCTGAATCATAATGTATGCACATTCTGATTTTAATAAAACATTGCAAAATTTTCCCCTAATTTATTTGCACTCCCACCAACAATTATGACAATGCCCTTTCCCCTAAGTAGGATATTATTAGAAAAATTACATTCCCCAAATTTTCATAAACTGTATAGTTTAATATATAAAATTGTATTTTTTTATTTGTTAAAAATCAGACTTAATCTTTATCTCAAGGCTTCCATTTCCAACTTATGACATAAAATTCTACCTATTCACTTCCAGGTAAACTTGATCAAACTCAGTAATTTCTTAAATATTTCACGTTTAAAATTTCAGGATTTCACCCATTCTCCCTTTACCTCAAGACTGTTTCTAACTCTGAGGCTTATCTGGTGGTGTGATTTTGTGACATTTTCTTATCCGTTCAATTACACTTTTGCTGTAATTTGCTGGGTAGATCAGATTTCCCCCTCCCTAGTATCCATTGAGTCTAGCTGATATAGTCTGCTAGTCTTTGTGTTAATTTTGTTTTTTGCCTTTTTTAGTTAGCATATTGCTTGATTTTGCTTTTTATCTGAGTGTCTCTGTCTTTTAATAAATGAATTGTAAATTTGACCATTCACATTAATTCTATTCACTGATATATGCGGACTTATTCTTTATTCTTACCATCTTACTTTGTGTTTTATATTTACTGTGCTTCATTTTCTTATCTTTTATAAAATTCATGGAGTTTTTGTTCTTTCGTTTTTTTATTTGATGATGTATAAGTTGTAACTCCTTTTTCATTCTACTTATATTTACCTTTAATTTTATACTTATATTCTTTTTTCCAACAAAGATGAGATTTAGTACAGAAGACAAGAGTGTTAGTAGGCTTTGATTTTTGCAACTACTTCCCATGCTGATATTGTTTGGGACTTTTATTTCTAGATTGTTACTACATGTTTTTATAATTAATATATTTTTAGATTTATCTAATCATTTTACTAGTTTCTTTGCTTTCCAATGTTTGAGTGTTTGTGTGTGTTCCACTTCTTTCTCTTGTATTAATGTTTATCTAGTTCATCCTGTAGTAATTCTTCAAGAGTGTGTTTGTGGTTGGTAAATTCTCTATGTCCTTGTATATTTGAAGATGTCTTCATTTTGCCCTCACACTTAAGTAATAATTTTTCTGGTCAAGAATTCTAGATTCTAAATTTTTTCTAACTCAGAACTTTGGAATTTTCATTCCACGTCTACGATGGTGATGGGATCCAGGGAAGGATCTTCCTCCTGAGTCCTTCTATTGGTTCCTCAGCCAGTTACCTTATTGGCTGCCCAAGGCCCACTCCTACTTCTGGGATCTGCCATCTCTGTACTCAGAACAGAGTCTTAACCACCCCTACTATTTGCAGAATCCTGTTCTACATGCTTTTCAGGTTGTGGTTTTCATTCTATCTGATTTCATTTGGCTTCCGTCTTTCTCTGATTTTTCGTTGCCTCTACTTCAAAAAGAGTGAGTTTTCTTTTCCAGATTAATTATGGATTTATTTAGCTTTACGATGTCTTTTCTGTCATATCTAAGATTTGAAGTGAGAGTAGAGGAGGTTCTGTCCACCATTGAACTGGGTGGCAAATATTTAAGATTAACTAATTGAAATTGACTTTTGGCCTACAATTTCTGCAGAATTTTGTGCTTTATTTGGGAGGACAAAATCTACAAAGTTTAAGATTTCCTACGCTTTTCCTTATTTTAGTTAATAATTTTATCACAATCAATTATAAACGAAAAACAACACTGAATTTAAAGTATAATGCTTTCAAAGATCCTTAAAAACTCCCCAATGATTCATCAGTCAACTGACAAGTGTTTTTGATACTTTTCAACACATTTATGCTTGTTTAGTTCCTAGTCTTCCTGTGGTCTTTTTTAAAAATTTTTTTATTTTGAAATAATCTCAAACTTATAGTAAAGTTGCAAAAATAATACAGAACTCCAATTTACCCCCTACCTCCCTCTGTCTCATCTCCCTGTCTGTTTTCTAAACATTAGAAAGTAGGTTGCATACATCAAGCTTCTTTACCACTTAATATTTCCTAAGAAAATGAATATTCACTTACGTAACTACATTAAATGCAGTTTTCAAGTTTAAGAAATTTAACATTGATATAAGCATACAAGTCTTTTTTCTGGTTGTTTCAGTTGTCCCAATAATGTTCTTTTGGACATCTTCTTTTTAATATCCAGTCCAGGATAATGGATTGCATTTAAATGTAATTAATTCTTTAGCTCTTTTTAAAAAAAAAAAATGTGGTGACATATATAAATACAAAATTTCGCATCTCAGCCCATCAAGAATACCATTAGATGGGCTCATTCACAGTGTTTTACTACTTAAACCACAATCCATTAACAAAACTTTTCCATCACCCCAGAGGCCTTGTACCCATTATGCATTAACTCCCCATTCCTCCAAGTCCCCCCCCCATAACCTGTACTCTTACTTTCTGTCTTTATGATTTTGCATATTCTAGTTATTTCCTATAAGTGGAATCATATGCTTTCTGGCCTTTTGTGTCTGGCTTACTTCACTTAACTGATGTCTTCAAGGTTCATCAGTGTTGTAGCATATACCAGAATTTCATACCTTTTTACAGCTGAATAATATTCCATTGTGTGTATATACCACATTTTGTTTATCAATTCATCTGTACATGGAAGCTTGGATTGCTTCTACCTTTGGCTATTGTGAATAAAGCTGTTATAAACATTGGTGTACAAATACCTGTTCAAGTCCCTGCTTGAATTCTTTTGGGTATAACTCTAGGAGTGGAATTGCTGGATCATATTGTAGTTCTATATTTAACTTTTTGAGGAGCCACCAAGCTGTTTTCCACAGCAGCTGCACCATTTTACATTCCCACTGACAATGTAGAAAGCTTCCTATTTCTCCACATCCTCACCAGCATTTATTTTATTTTTTATTTTTTAAATAGTGGCCATTCTAATGGGTATGAGGTGGTGTTTCATTGTGGTTTCAATTTGTATTTCCCTGATGACCAGTGATGTTAAGCGTCTTTTCATGTATTTTTGGCCATTTGATATCTTCTTTGGAGAAATATCCATTGAAGTCCTTTGCCCATTTTTGATTGGGTTGTTTGTCTTTTTTTGTTTAGTTGTAGGAGTTCCTTATATATTCTACATATTTAAACCCTTATCAGACATTTGATTTCTAAATATTTTCTCCCATTCTGTTAGTTGTCTTTTCACTTTCTTGATAATGTCCTTTACACACAAGTGTTTAGTTTTAATGAAGTCAATTTTATCTAATTTTTTATGCTTTTGCTTTTGGTATAAAGTCTAAGAATCTATTGCTTAAAACAAAGTCCTAAAGATATTTCCCTGTGTCTTTTTTCTAAAATTTTATAGTATTATCTCTTATATTTAGGTGGTTCATCCATTTTGAGTTAATTTTTGTATACGGTGTGAGATGGGTCTACCTTCACTCTTTTGTATGTGGATAGCATTTGTTAAGGAGGCTATTTTTCCCCATTGAGTGGCCTTGGTACTGTTGTCAGAAATCAATTTGTCATAGATATATGGTTTTATTTCTGAACTCTCAATTCTATTTCATTGGTCTATATGTCTGTCCTTGTTCTAGTACCACACTGTTTTTATTACTAGAGCCTTATAGTAAGTTTGAAATCAGAAAGCGTAACTTCACCTACATTTTTCTTCTTTATCAAGATGTTTTTGGCTATTCGGGGCCCTTTGCCTTTCCATATGAATGTGATGATTGGCTTTTCCATTTCTGTAAAGAAGGCTGTTGGAATTTTGATCAGAATTGCACTGAATCTATAAATCTCTTAAGGTACTGTTGATATCCTAAATTATATTAAGTCTTCCAATCCATGACCATGTGAAATCTTTCCATTTATTTAGGTCTTCTTTAATTTCTTCCAGCAATGATTTATATTTTTCTGCATACAATTTCTTTGCATCCTTGGTTAAATTTATTTCTAGATATGTTATTCTTTTTGTTGCTATTGTAAATGGAATTGTTTTTCTTGATTTCCTTTTCAGAGTGTTCATTACTGGTGTATAGGAACACCACTAATTTTTGTGCATTGATCTTGTACCCTGCCACTTCGCTGAATTCATTTATAAGCTCTGTCAACTTTCTTGTAGATTCTTTGGGATTTTCTATGTATAGGATTATAACATTTGCAAATAGATATAGCCTTACTTCTTCCTTTCTTGTTTGGATGTACTTTATTTCCTTTTTCTCACTTATTGCCCTGGCTAGCATTTCCAAAGCAATGTTAAATAGCAATTGTAATGTTAAATAGCAGAGCATCCTTGTCTTGTTCCTGATATTAGTGGGAAAGCTTTTGGTCTTTCACCATTGAGTATGATGTTAGTGTAGGCTTTTAATGTATGGTCCTTATCATCTTGAGGAAATTTCCTTCTGTTCCTAGTTTGCTGAGTGATTTTAGGAGAAAGGGTGCTGGATTTTGTCAAATGCCTTTTTTCATTTGAGAAATTGAGATGATCATGTGATTTTTCCCCCTTCCTTCTATTAATGCGGTGTATTACATGGATTGATTTTCTTATGCATTCCTGGCATAAATACCACAAATTGGTGAAGGTTACAATCCTTTTAATATGCTGCTGGTCTTGGTTGGCCAGTATTTTGTTGAGGATTTTGGCATTTATAATCATAAGGGATATTGTTCTGTAATTTTCTTTTCTTCTGGTATCATTGTCTTTGGTATTACAGCAATGCTGGTCTCATAAAATGAGT
Organism: Cabassous unicinctus; assembly: GCA_029593785.1. Classification (NCBI taxonomy): domain Eukaryota; kingdom Metazoa; phylum Chordata; class Mammalia; order Cingulata; family Chlamyphoridae; genus Cabassous; species Cabassous unicinctus. The sequence continues at coordinate 8,551 of JAQZBX010062056.1, forward strand.
TAGGAAATATTCCCTCCCCTTCAATTTTTTTTTGGAAGAGACTTAGAAGTATTGGTGTTAATTCTTCTTCGAATGTTTAGAAAAATTCATCAGTGTAGGCATTTAGTCCTGGACTTTTGATGACTGATGCAATCTCTTGTTAGGCTGTTGAGAGTTTCTGTTTCTTCTTGACTCCATTTAGGTAATTTGTGTATTTTAAGAATTTGTCAATTTGATCTAGGCTATCTAATTTGTTGTTATACAGTTGTTCACAGACTCCTCTTTATAGTCCTTTTATGGCTGTGGGGTCAGTAGTAATGACCCTCTTTTCATTTCTGATTTTAGTTATTTGCATCCTCTCTCTCTCTTTTTGTCAGTCTAGCTAAAGGTTTGTCAATTTTACTGATCTTTTCAAAGAACCAACTTTTGGTTTTGTTAATTCTCTCTATTTTTCTATCCTCTATTTCACTTATCTATAATCTATATTGTTTCTTTCCTTCTGTTCCCTTTGTGTTTCATTTGCTGTTCTTTTTCTGCTTTCTGCAGGTGTGAGGTTAGTTTGCTAATTTGAGATCTATTTTCTTTTTAATGTACCCCATTGTCTTTTGATTTTACTCTAAAGAGAATTTCTTTTATACCACTTATAGCAGTTTGGCAGTTTGATAGAGTTATGAATTCCAAAAATAGATATTGGATTATTCTTGTAAACTGGTCTGTTCATCTGGGCATAATTCAGTTATGATTAGGGCTTTCATTGGGCCACGGCAGTAGGGTGTTAAGCCCTGCCCCTTGGTGGGTGGGGTCTCAAAGATAAAAGACATGGCAAAGGACAGAATTGGAGTTTTTGAGTTGGAGTTCTGATGTGGAGTCTTGAGCTGGAGCCCTGGGAAGAAGGCATACAGAGGAGCTTGGTGGTGAGGAAGGAGAGAAGGCCCTGGGAAAAGAGACTAGTCATTCACCTGACAGTTCACAGCTGGCATTGTGGAGAGAGGCAAAACCTAGAGAGCTCATAGTCTACAGCTGACCTTGTGGAGGAAACAGAGGATCTGAGCCTGGAGAGAAACAGAGCCCCTGGAAGAGAGGAACCCAAAAAGCCTGAACCCTGGCAAACGTCAGCAGCTGTCTTGCTCCAACAAGTGGCAACAAACTTTGGTGAATGAAGAAACTTATGCTTTATGGCCTGGTAACTGTAAGCTTCTACCCCAAATAAATACCCTTTATAAAATCCAACCGATTTGCATCAGCACCCCTTTGTCTGACTAATACACCACTTCATCAAAACCCCTCTTTTTCCTAAGTCCAATGATGAATTCTCCATTCTCATTTTATTCAACCTTTCAGCAGCAAATGATACTTGATCCACTTCTTGTCTTAAAATATTTTCTTCACTTGATGTCTGAGATACCCTTTATATCAGTTTTCTTTTGCTTTGTAACTAACAACCCCAAAGGTCATTAAGTTAAAACAGCAACCATTGATATACTTATGATTATGTGGGCTGGTAATTTGGGCCAGAGTCAACTGAATGGTTGTTCTGCTGTCTTCATGTAAAACCACTAATGTTACTGTAGTATTTCTTAGCTTGACTGGAGCTGAAGAGTCTAAGATGGCCTCATTCACATGCCTGAAAATTGGTGTTGGCTGTTGAATGTTCCTCTCCCTTTATTAGTGAGCCAGATCTTTTTTACATGGCAATAGGAACAGTTCCAGTGCATAAGCACTGATCATTCCTCTGTTCATGTCATATGTGTTTGTATCCCGTTGGCCAAGTCCAGAGTTACTGTGGGAGGGACATAAGTCATTGGGAGCCATTAATTAATAATCCACTAAACAACTTTCCTCTTATTTGACTGGTATTCTTTTTCAGTATCTTTTGTCTCGTTCCTTCTCATCTCCTTGGTCTTTTTGTTGTTGTTATTTTTGTTTTGTTTTGTTTTGTTTTTCCTCTTGACCTTTAACATTAGCATACCATCATCCTATTCTCTGAGAGTTCAAATAGGGAATTATTCTCTTGGTAATCTCATTCAATTTCATGGCTTTAAACATCTAGGTACTGATGACTTTTCAATTTATATCTCCAATATTGACCTTTCCCCTGAACTCCAGACTCACATATCCAACTTCCTAGCTAGCATTTCCGCTTAGATGTCTAAGTGTTCAATTGGACCACTCAAGTGAAGAGGTGCAAAATCAAACATCCAAAATTTACTCCCAAACCTTACTCTCTCCCTTCCATAGTTTTGCTTATCTTAGGACCGTCACCCTTTAAATAGAAACTAAAATCTTTGGAGTCATTTTCTCTTTTTTTCACACTCTACTTTCAATCCATCAGCAAATTTGGAATCTGACCACTATTCACTATCTCTTTAGTAACTACTTTAATCTAACCTACCATCATCTCTCATCTGGATTATTTTATCAGCCTCCTAATTGGTATAACTGCTTCTGTCCTTGCCCAGTACACTCTATTCTCCACAGGGCATGCAACATGCTCTTATAAACTTTAAGTCTGGAAAATGTCAGTAGCAGCAGCAGCATAGTGTTTCAATATCTGAATCCTCACATAAGAACCAAATACCTAGTTAACAAAAGAAAAATCCATGTCAACATTTACAGCAAAACCACATTACCAGGTATCTCTTTCAGATTGAAAATAGAAATGGATGGGAACAAATAACCACTATGCCTTCATGGTATTGACATCAGTGTGGCAGAAAGCAAAGAGAAGCATCTGGGCTAACAGATGTAAAGAAAGGAGACCTCCAAAATAGCTACCAGATTTTAACTGGAATGTGCAGGGGACCAATTTGAGAAAAGAACAGAACATCATTAGTTCTTGTGTATTGATAATTTTGTGTCCTTTTGTGCTCCCCAAAATCAATTTTGCCAGTTACAAGAATCCTTCACTTACATATTCTTTCCTTGAGGATCTTAAACACCACTAGAGAATGCGCTTCAGATAATCAAAACGATTAAAGAGACGTCAACATGAGGATTGGTGATGAACATTAAAGTGACAGTTTTCTTGTAGAACTCTAACTTTATGATGGCTAAAAGGAAGAGATATATGTAATGGTTAAATCTCAGATAATTTTATAGTGTAACTAAAAGAAAAAAATTTAAACATTCTCTAACTATATTGGTGTTTATATTATTAGTAATGTTATTCTGAGACTGTTGTGCATGCAATGTGGGATAAAGTAAAGAAGATTAAGGATACTAGAATTCTTTCATCCTATGTGCCTGAGAAACTGAATTATTGGTCTGGAAGAAAAGATGTAATTTCCCCATTTGCTAAACAAATGCCATACAATGGGTTGGCTTAAATGGTGGAATTTATTGGCTTATGGTTTTGAGGCTAGGGGAGGTCCAAAATCAAGGCATCAGTCAGCAAGGTGATACTTTCTTCCTGAAAACTGGTGTGATGGAGCTGCTTACTGCCTGTCTTTGGTCTTTGGCTTTTCTGTCACATGGCAATGCAAATAACAATGTCTTCTTTCTCTTCTGGGATCCTTTGACTTTTGGCTTCTTTTCTTTCTTTCTCTATGTGGCCTTTTCTATTAGTCTTCCAGTAATAGGATTAAGACTCATCCTGATTCAGTTGGCCACACTTAACTAAAAATAACTTCATCAGAAGGTACTATTTACAATGATTTCATACCACAAGAATTGATTATGATTAGGAACATGTTTTTCTAGGGTAAGTAATTCAATCTGCCACAGTTTTAATGTAATAGAGATTAGGTAAAACCCCTGTAATAGAGATTAGGTAAAATAGAGATTAGGCTTAATTCAAATTATTTGGATTTATGAAGTATTTATCTTTAAAAAAAAAAAAAGTGGGGTGTGTGCATGGACATACATATTTACATATGTTCATATATTTGTGTGTATGTGTGTACAGGAAACAATGAACAACCCACTAGCAGGGAACATTCCTAGTGCACATTAATTTGGGGGGTTAAATGTCATTTCTCACTAAAATAAACAAGGCTTCTTGGAGAAATGTCAAATTCCAGATCTGAATGTCTTGTCATACCAGAGGGTAGGGGAGCTCTCAAAGATTGCTAGTATCATGTCAAAGGACTTAGGAGCCAACAGGAGTCTCCCACTGGCCACAAGTTAGAGCTTGAAAAAGGATAATACTTGTAACTGATTGAAACCTATCAAATAAATTAAAACTGTGAGTTCATAATGATTTTAAAAACAATTAATTGGTCACCTTCAGAGATTGATAGGAAACCAATTCATTAGTTTGAAAACTAGTAAATAAAGAGAAAGAATCAGCATTTTTTGCCTTTCCTATATGAATTCAGTAACTAAACAGATGAAAAGAAATATCTCCTTAGGAAATTATTGCAGCTAATGAATGAAAACAACCCTTCCTCTCTCCCTCCAGTTACCCCTCCCACAATGAAGGAAAAAAAAAATCAGTCCTGAATCCATTAGGTGAGGCAGGACCACATAGGCTTGTGGGGGTGCAGGTGGGATGGGCAGCAGTGGTACATTCGGGAGGGTATCAGAGCCTGTGCAGGGTAAGGAGGGCAATCAAGCTGAGGGTGGCTTGGTGTTGAGACTCAGAGCCCATGCAAGGTGAAGGGGGCAGGGGGCTTCCATGTGGGGTTGGGAGCCACAGCCTGTCATGGGGAATGAGAGCAGAGTGAGGAGGGAGGGCATCTCTATTGAAGAGTTGGCAGGGTCTGTCAAACTCGAGTGAAGGGGAGCCTGGCAAAGGTTTTGAAACCCAAGCATAGTGAGGAGGGCAGGAGAGCCCAACATGGGAAGTTAGAACCTGAACTGAGAGATCATAGCATACATAGATGGGAGATTGGTTACATATAGGGTAATTATGTCAAATATGTAAATATATTAAGGATGATGGAATACAGGATGCACTCTGCTAGGAGAAAAGTTACAGATATGGCAAGGGAGAACAGAAAAACTGTGGTGATGAATTGGAAGTATCAGTGTTGTGGTAGACTGAATTATGTACCTCCTCAAAAGATGGGTTCTTAATCTTAATCTGCATATCTATTTATAAAGTGTGTGAACTTATAAATAGAATCTTTTGAAAATGTTATTTTTAGTTAAGGTGTAGCCCATCTGAATCAAGGTGGACCTTAATCTTTATTACTGGAGTCCTTTATAAGCAGAAGAAATTCAGACACTGTCATAGAAGGCCACACAGGAGTCAAAAGCCAGAATTCAGAGGTCAGCAAAACTGGAAGATCATCCACAAGGAAAGAGATATCACCATGCGACAGGAGGCAGAGATACAAGCCAGGAGCCCGAGGATTGAGGCAAGCCAACAAACTCCCAGAAGAAAGTGTAACCTTGCTTACCTCTTGATTTTGGACTTCTAGCCTCAGAAACCATGAGACAGTAAATTCTGTTTTTAAACCAATCCACTGTGTGATATTTGTCCTGGCAGCCTGGCATACTAAGACAAGTGTTAACATATGTTTTAAATATATAGAGAGATATAGAAATAAATATAGATGGTAGTGTATGGATATATTTATATATTTATTAATTATATATATTATCTTTATTTATAAATTAATATACCCACACTCCCTATTTCTGTCCACTGAGACAGGTGGCCTGGGAGCAGCAACAAATAGATGTCCACTATAGGTACAAGTTTGTATAGACACGCTGATTTTTCTTCTTTTTATATAAAGAATGGCAAAAGGACTATTTGATTTCTCAAGTTCATATATTTAGCAATGACTTACGCATATTGAAAATAGATAGTAATCCTAAATTCAGACCATGTACCTTCTAAATTGAGGGGATGAAAGGAAAAAAAATAATGCATTTATAATTTCCTGGATTGAAGCGCGTCCACACTAAACAACAACATGTTGTTTTCTAAAGCTGACCCCATCACCTTTCTTACACTTTTACAAATCTTCCCAGTGATTCTAGTGGACACCCAAAAACATTTCTGTGATAAAAGTTAGAACTTCTTAGAGTTTTACTTTTATATTGCACATTTACCAGCAACAGATTTGAGCTTAGAGAATTTTTTTAATTTGTTCAAGTTTTAAGAAGAAAATATCTGATCTTACAGCATTTCCACAAAGCCATTTACCTGACAGATACTTCTTATATTCTAGGCTACAGAGCCTCCACTTTTTATGTTAGAAAAATTATCTGCCAAAAGTAACCCAAATAATTTCTGTGTTAAAAACTGGATTCCATAAGCAGCTCCTGTTCTTGCCCTGTAAGGGAAATATAGCTTTCAAGGCTTGACATTCTATAATTATTAATGGTATGAATCAATTAATATCTGATGCTTTTTTATTGAGAGGGGCTATATTATTTGTGGTACTTTTGTAGACGCAGGGAATGGAGTGGAGGTTTAGCTCATATTACCAAAGCATCCCCTTGATTAGGCATTCTTCCTTGAATGGTAGGTTCATGTGAGTCCCAGATTTTTATTTACCTCGGAGTGAAATATAAGCCTCTTGTATTCTATGAATTAAAATGGTCCTTGTGCCTCTTTAAGTACCCCTGGTTTTCAGTGAACATTCTTGGTAAGAATACTGCTAGATTCATATGCATCTTTTGCTATGGCTGGATATTTAGTTACATGGTAGGCAGGCTTTATTCAGCCAAAAGCTGAAGTGGCTACTTATCTATCACATGATGAAGCTTGCTGCCAGTATTCTTCCACATGATAAGGTCAGTAATTTTAATCAGATGGGATTCCAGCCAATATTCTATTAAAGGGAAAAGAAGTATGTTGCTATTATTCTGTTTTTGTATTTTTTAATATTCCTTTTTTCCTTGTGTTAGATTGAAACCATCTGTCAATGCATAATTAGAATAGTTGATCATTTATTGAATATCTGTTTCAATGCACAGAGTTAGGTACGTTATATTAACTATGTCTAAGTTTCAAGAGCTCTGTGTAGGTAAAATATATATTATCCCCACTTTTAAAATGAAGAAACATATTTGGAGAAGTTAAATAACCTCTCCGGAGTTTACATATATCGTCTTTGCTGGAGCCAGATTCAAGCATACATATTTCTGATTTTAGGGTTTGACTTAAATATTATAGGGATGTTTAAGTTTGAGTTTACTAGTGCCTTTTCGAGCTGCATTTACTGTTGTATTATTTGCCAAATTCTTTAATTTGGCATAAATAAATTTTAGGTAAATGGTACTCTATATGTGTATAAAATTTTTTTATTTGAATTGATTAATATGACATGGAGACAAAAGCATGAGATTTGAAGATCAGAGGCCTAGATTTCAAGTTTCAGTAAATACCTTTTTTTTTTTTTTTTTTCAAGATTTATTTATTTATACACTCTCCCCCACCCCCGTTGTTTTGCACTCACTGTCTGCTCTCTGTGTGTTCTTCTGTATCTGCTTGTCTTCTCTTTAGGCGGCACTGAGAACTGATCCTGGGACCTTCCAGTGTGGGAGAGAGGTGCTCAATCTCTTGCGCCACCTCAGCTCCCTGGTCTCCTGCGTCTCTTATTGTCTCTTCTCTGTGTCTCTCTTTGTTTCATCATCTTGCTGTGCCAGCTCTCCGCGCAGGCCAGCACTCCTGCCAGCCCAGCACTCCTGCGCGGGCCGGCACTCCATGCAGGCCAGCTCATCTTTCACCAGGAAGCCCCGGGAATCAAACCTTGGACCTCCTATATAGTAGACGAGAGCCCAATTACTTGAGCCACATCAGTTTCCCCAGTAATACCTTTTACCAACTGTGATTTTGGGAAAGTCTCCTCATTTCCCTGAGCCTTAATTTCTTCATCTTTCAAATGAGGATGATACTGGTTGACAGTGTTGTCAAAAGGATTAAATAAGATAATGTATATGAGAGTACTTTGTAACCTACTATGTTATGGAAATTATTAAGATTAATATAAAGAAGAAATTTCTTCTGTAAACCATTTATTAAATATCTGTTGAGTGCCCTTATGTATAGATAGTATATTAGGTGTGAATGATAAGGCAGTGAACAAAATAGACAAGGACACTCTCTCATGAAGTTTATTTTATATTCTGCTGCTGCATTGTCCATTGTGGTAACCACTAGTCCAGAGGTTCTTAACCAGGGGGTCTGTGAGCTTGAATTGAAAAACAAAAATCAACTTACTATCTTTATTTTCTCTGACCTCTAACTGAAATATAGCATACTTATCAATGTATGCAATAAATAAATTACAGTAGTATTCATTTCACCTGACTAGCATAGGGGTCCGTGGAACAAAAAAGGTTAAGAACCCTTGCACTAATCACATGTGGCTATTTAAATTTAAATTATTAAAATTAAACACCGAGGTGATGTTATCAACATGGCAATGTAAGACATCCCCTGAAAAAACCTCCTCCAAGATTCAGGGAATAAAAGGACAAATCCTGGGGGCGGATGTGGCTCAAATGGTTGGGCGTCCGTCTGCCATATGGAGGGACCTGGGTTCGATC
>JAQZBX010062057.1:0-16976 GCA_029593785.1 Cabassous unicinctus
GAGATTCTTGCATATCTAGAAAAGAATGACTGGAGAAGAGTTGTTATCTTTGGCAATAATTCACAGATAGGTATATAGAAATATAAATATAGACATATAGATATATAATATCTAAATTAAATTTAAAGAAAATCATTTAAAAATAAAGTGAATTTCAAACTAAAGTTTCATTGAAAATTTCTAAGGTAAGAACTTAGCCATTTTTAAATGAAAGAGCAGATATTAAAAACGAAACTTTAACATCATTTGTTTTGCTAAATCAGTATGAAATTCTTACTCAATAGACAGTGTATTACTAGAGGTTTTAGAATTATTAGAATTTTAGAATTTGAAAATAGTATGTATAGTTACAGAAGGGAAGGAGATAAAAACAAGTAGGTAAAGATGTACTATTTTAGAATTTTTAAGAAGAAAATAATTGGACTGATAGTATACTTGTTCATCACTTCAGTAGTATCTCTTACTAATGCAAAAAGAAGTGATACAGTTTACTCTGGTATTTTTGATTTGTTTAATGCCTCATAATTTCTAACGTCTAAATGTTGTTTTAAAAATCAGCTCCAGTTTTCTAGTGAAATGTGATATTTTTCATTCTTGCACTTTCTGGTAAGTTCTTCCACTATCCTTACCGTTATCAGATTATGGGCATAATCTTAAAATTTGCCAATCATTGTTGAATGACAACACCTTTCATTCTATATGTATTATCTTGATATATTCTTAATAAGACTGACACTCATGTCTTCCGACTTGGGGTATTTGAGTTTTTGAGTGAAAAGAAAGTAAAATATTTTCCTGATGAAAATTTTATGACATGATTTATAATGTTAAAATGGAAATTCCTAAGACTAAAGGAATGAGATATGAGCTCAGAAAATGGTCATATCTGCCGACAGTAATGCTACCAGCATGAAATCACTACAGGGAAAGTGTGTTAAGTGACCTCATAGAATGGCATAATTATTACCAAAAGTCCACAATTCAGCCTTTGGGCTAAGGGAATAAAACACATTTCATGTAAACACAACTCAATAAATCTATATATAATATCACAATGCCAAATTATGACTGTGTAATGAGAAATTATATTTGAAATCAGAATGATAAATGTGCAAATTCCCTCTACTAACATATTTATTTTAAAATCAAATATTAATTAAAATATTGATTGGGGAATATAGTGGGAATATAGTATGAAAGAATGCAATGTTTAATAAAATCTTTAGGAAATCAATGCTGATGTCCCAAAATATGTGTAGCCCTGTCAATGTGACATGAAACAGTCTATTTTAAGACTGCACATGCCAATGGCACTGTGATTTTTTTAAAAATCCACTTGCTAATGCAGCACCTCTCTCTGGAGGAATTTTGGATAGTAATTGTAATTATTAGCCTGTGACTCTTGTACTTTAGATCTGCATAGTAAGTAAAGCCATTTTACTTTGATGCATTTTTATGTATGTTAAAACATTTAATCAGTTTAGATTTCAATCTTTCTGGAAAGAAAGTTAATTCTGTCCCTTTCATCTAGACATATAAAAGGTATGTTGTTATTTGGAAAGACATTATATTCTATGATAATCCATAGATTATTTAAAGTTCATGGGTGTTAGCATCAAATAAATCCCTCATATTTCATTTAATATCTGTGTGGATTTCAGCAAAGAACCTAACAAATTTAATCTTCATTTATCTCATATGTAAAATGGCAAAGAAATAGTGCTTACATCATATTATGCTTTGCAAACTGAATGGGATAATGCTTACCAATATCTGGCACACAATTAGCCTTGGATAAATATCAGTTATTATTATGATTAATATTGTTAATTTAGGCCAGTGAATGACATTTTGAGGTCCAAACAGGGACTTCCTATCAAATGTATTTTGAATTTTCCTTATTGGTAAGCTATGAATGAAATATATAAGTATATATAATTTAGTAAATTTATACTACAGGTTTTATCTATTAAGACTTTCAGAATTCCTAGAGAAATTCTTCACTAAGATTTTATGTTCACTGTCTTTAAGGGTAAGTTCTGATAAAGTTAATAGACTGGCTGATATTTAAAAAAAAAAAACAACACAGAAAACTAAGGTATTGGAGTGAATGTGAAGAATAGAAACACTTATCCATGGGTGGTGGGAATGTAGAATGGTGCAGCCACTGTGGAGGATTTTTTGGTGGTTCCTCAAGAAAGTAAATATAGAATTGCCATATGATCTGCCAATCCTACTGTTAGGAATATAACCAGAAGAATTGAAAACAGTAGCATGAGCAGATATAGGAACACCAGTGTTCATCATGGCATTATTCACAATTGCTAAAAGTTGGAAGCAACCCAAGTGAATAGCAATGTATGAGTGGTTAAACAAAATGTGGTATATACATACAATGGAATATTACTCAGTTGTAAGAAGGAAGTATTGACACATGTGACAACATGGATGAATCTTGAAAACCTTATATTGAGTCAAGTAAGCCAGTCACTAAAGGACACATATTGCATGATCTCACTAATATGAACTAAAGATATTGAGCAGACTCATGAGGTAGTGTCTGGAAGATCAGTTTCCATGTGCTAGAAAAGGAGTAGAGAATGGTGAGCTGATGCACAATTTGGACACAAACTATTTTAAGGTGAATGGGGGAGGTTTGGCAGTGGACAGGGGTGGTGATGGTGGAAAGACGTGAATGGGGTTGAAGATGCTGGAGTCTGAGTGTGAGTGGGGCTGGGAGGTGGTTTGGGATAGCCATAGAGCTGGCAGGGAGAGATGGAGGAAGGGACATGTGAATTCTGGGGAGGTAGAGGGCTGTGGTTGAGAACACAATTGTGAGAGTGTTACTTGGCAAGTATGGCAGGAAAGAGTCATTGGTGGAGGGTGTCCATTGTGGGGGAATGTCTGGGGAAGGGTGCATCTGGGGCAGGCCTATATGGAATATGAATATATTCATGTGGTTATTGGGTGTGTGGTAGTTTGAAATTATTTTATGAATTTCAAAAAGAGAAAGATTATGTTTGTAAACTAATCTATTCCTTTGGGTGTGATACCTTTTGATTGCATTGAATTCACTTGATTAGATTACTTGATGAGATTGCTTTAGGACTTTCAATTGTACTATGTCAGTCAAGCATGACTCAGGTTGAGTCTCCACCACTTGCTGAGTATGATATAAATTGACACTCAGACAGACAACAAAAATGAGAGACAGCATATTTTGGTTCTGCAATGTGAGAGAGAGGATTGCTTTTGTATAAAGCCCCCAAAAGACTGGGTCCACAGAGAAGCACAAGAGAAGATGAGCCTCGTGCCTGATAGTTTGCAGCTGAAATGGGGAAGAAAGCAGAGCAGCTGAGCCTGAGAGGAAGCCCAGAGGAAGGCAGAGACCAGGCAGATATTGCCCACCATCTTGCTTCAACATGTGACACCTGACTTTGGTGAGAAAGGACCTCTTATGGTGCCTTGAGCTGGACTTTTCATGGCCTTGAAACTGTAAGCTTTTACCCCAAATAAATCGCCTTTATAAAAGCCAACACATTTCTGATACTTTGCACTGGCAGCCCTTTGGCAAATTAAAATGGTGTTATCTCAGTAGGTGGAGACCCACACAATAACCAACAAAATGTTAAATTCCCATCCTGAGGGGTCCTGCTATGTTCTCTAATAGAGTGGCAAGAATTTCTAGAGTGCATAGGCAGTGCCTAATAAATGAAAACAGATCAATATGGTAAGCCCTTGATATTAATGCTTGTACTTATGAACCTTATTCTTGTAAAACGCAAGGGTAAGTTCTGATAAAGTTTCTTGTTAAATTATATTGTAAGGTTAAGTTTTTCATTAATTATCTCCAGAAGTCAAATTAATAAACTCTATGTCATGTTTCCAGCACTAACAAAACATGGGGATCTGTTTACATTATTTAAGAATTTAAAAACAAGATATGATAAAGAGTTGAGCTTCTCTGTAACTTTAAGGATTATATTTAACATTTAAAAATTTTAATCAATTATCATAAAACATTAAATGGCAGAGAGAGATTGAAGGTTATTCTCCAGATTAATATGGAGCTAATCAAAATTATTTTACCATCATCTACACAATAGATCACCTTCTTTTCTTTAGATATAAGTTAAAATATCAGTTACGTAGTATATTATATTCTGAGCCACAACTATTCTTAAGAAGTAAATCAATATCACCACAAAATAAATTGTCTTTAAGGAGCTGGTTTATAAAACATATTAATAAATACAGCCTAAAGATTCTGTAAAAGGCCTTTTATGGTCCTTGTTAATAGCCCCACCTAGATTTGGCTAGGAATTTGCTTGGCATCAGCAACATGCAATAAACCACAATTTCAAGTAGATTCTAGAGGAGCAATACTTCTGGAAATATGTGTGTAGTGTTCTAAATGTTTTGGAGACTTGCTACAGTGTTTTTTCCTGCTTTCCTTCATTCTTTTCTTCTTTTTATCCCCAAAGAAAACCTCAGGCACTAGATACTGCAATAAATGGTTATGAGTGTTATGTTATAAAAAGAAAAGGTGTTCTGGGGCACAAAGCAAGGGCATATTGCCTATTCTGTGAGGTCAGGAATATCCTCCCTAGGGAAGTTTTGAAGAAGTAGAATGAATAGTAATTAGATGGGGCAGGCAGACACAATAGTATATTTGAAGACTTGGAAGAATAAAAAGAAAAAAAGGAGAAACTCATTTTTATACACACAAACACACAGACTGTAACCTCAACCAAGGTTCCAATTACATTTGTATTCACAGACTAATGCCATGTGCTAGAGTACTCATGCAGAATCTGCCAGGATATGCTCTAAAAGCGATTTTGAAGGCCTTAATTCACCCCAATATAAGAAGGTTTTGTTTAAAGAAGCTGAGAAATTTACTTGGAAGATGTTTTGGAATGCTAAACAATTTACTCTCTTCTCCCAATGGAAAGAGGAAACGTTTGCACCCTGGCCACCTCAAAGTAAATAAAACAGACATCAAATGGACTTCCAGGAGTCTAGGACACATATTTCTGGACTTCACAAGAAACATAAGACAGATTTCTGAATAAAAAGAACGATCTGGGTCATTGGCCTGAAATGGCAGATTAAAATGACTCAAAACTAACTGCAACTTACCTGTGGCTGTAAAGAAAACGTATTAAAAGGATTGATAAGGACTTCTCCTGATTCATGTATGGTTCACAGTGTAGAAAGCTGGCTAGCAGCAATGTTGAGTCATAATAAGAGGCTTTTCTATAGAAAGGAGTGACCTGAACAGAACAGATAGATATGAAGAAAACCAGGAAGTGAATGAGAAAGTATAAAGGACCATTATAATTAGGAGTGTTTTTGAATATGCCCAAAGAGGAAATATTCAAGAAAAATAAAGTTACCCAAAGCAGAACAAGACTACTTTTAAGTATTTACCAAGACTAGAGAGCCTCCAAATGAAATTACTAGAATACTGTACTGTAAGATCAATTCACTTTCTCATCTCTTCTTCCCTGCTCCAAAGTCATAAAGGTCAGAAGTTGCAGCTATCAAGTGAGTAAAAGAGGAAATGTAATTAAAAAAAAAAAAATTGCTGCATTTTTAAAATAAATTTGTAATTGTTACTGCTGACAGTGAAAACAAACATAAATTACAATATCATGGAACCAAGCATTTAAACAGAGGTCTCCTAAATTGAGAAAGTGGGTGCATTGGGTATAAATCATACAGACACCTCTGAACTTGCTAATGCTCAGATCTCAAGGTCTACTGGAGAGAATCCCTGTTTCCTCTCTGAAAATATTTGAATCCATTGGTGAACTGAATGTAACTGAAGCTACAACAAAGCCAAGACACAGAGTCAACTATAGATTAGACATAGGCTTGACACAAGAAATTTAACAGATTGAGGGACTTGCCATTTCCTAGAGGTGCATATTCTTTCCTCCAGTCTCTACAGTTATATTATACAAAATAGCTAATATACAATAAAATATTATAAGACTTTATAAAAAAGGAAAATAAAAAGTGACAAATTATCAGTAGATAAAATAGTCAAGAGAAGAATGCCCTGAGATGGGGCAGATATTGAAATTACCATACAGAATTTTAAATAGCAGTGATGTATTTGGTAGTTCCTCCAGTTGAGAAAATGGACAACATCTATGAAGAGAGGGGAGCAAAAAATGAAAACTATAAAAATTTTTCACTGAGGGGGTATATTCCTTTTATTTGAACCAATAATTTTCAACATATCCATTCAATAAATCTCTCAGAGTCTTAAGTCTTTGGATTGCTCGTATGCCAGTTGAGCACTGAATCACAGCAGAGTTTTGGACAACTCCTACTCTCCAATTCTTAAGGCTTGCCCTGGACAACTAACAAAATGATGATGATGGACAAGTCCCATCCCGCCCTCCCCCCCCGAAAAAAAAATATCTACAACTGTAAGCAAAACTATCCCTTCCATCAGCCCCCATTATATCTAAGTCCCCTCTTAGCCCAAAGCAGTCAGAACACACATCATCCCAAATCACTAAAAACTGAGGAATGAACAAACATAAGAGGGGAGTGTAACCATGGACCAAAGTAACTTTATTGATATTGTAGTTATTATCATGTGTTAATGAAGACCTTGTAACATTAATATAAAGATAGTGGTTGCCAGGGTTTCAAAAGAGATGGTGAAGGAACACAGGGCAGATTTAGGGCAGTCTAATTGTTCTGTATGATACTGCAATGACAGACACAGGACATTATATATTTGTTAAAACTTATAAAACTGTACAGCACAAAGTGTAAACCGTAATGTAAACTATAGACATTAGTTAGAAGTAATCTTTCAATATTGGTTCATCAATTGTAACAAATGTACCACACTAAAATGCTGTTAATATGAGAAAGTGTGGGAGGAGGGAGAAGATAGGAGCTGGGGATTGAACCCAGGACCTCATATATAGGAAGCTGGTGGTCAACTACTGAGCCACATTGGCTTCCCTGAGTTGGGCTTTTCATTTGTTGGCTTGTTGTTTGTCTCTTTGTTTTTAGGAGGTACTAGGAACTGAACTCGAGACCTCCCATGGGGGAATCAGGTGCTCAACTGCTTAAGCCACATCCGCTCTTCAATCCCCTATATTTTTTATGTAATATTTCTGTAATCTAGAGTTTCTTTAAAAATAAAAAAAGAAATAAAAAAAAGGAAATAGAAAGTCCAGAAATAGTTCCCCCACACATAGGTGCACTGATTTTCCAAAAAAGTTTTAAAGTAATTCAATGTAGAACAGATAGTCTTTACAAAAATAGTGATGTAAAAACTGGATATTTCTATGGAAAAAATTGAACCACCATTCTTATATCAGACTACCCATAAAGCTTAACTCAAAATGAAATCTATATTTAAATGTGAGCACTAACACCTTTTAAATTCTAAGAAATGTATTGATAAAACTCTTTGGTTCACTGAATGAGGCTAAGATTTTTTAAGTAAGACAAAAACAAAACCAATAAATTAAAATAGCTTGTAACACAGACTTTATCAAAATTAAGATAATTGCTATTTGAAAGACATAGTTAAGAACAAAAAAAAAAATTCAAGCAACAAATGTAAAAGAATTTTTACAAAGCATAATTCTGACAGGAAGATATGGCCCAATCAAAGGAACAAAATAAGCCTCCAGATGACATAAAGGAGTTGAGACAACTAATCATAGATGGTCAAACAAATCTCCTTAATAAATTCAATGAGATGGCTAAAGAGATTAAGGATATTAAGAAGACACTGGGTAAGCACAAAGAAGAATTTGAAAGCATACATAGAAAAATAGCAGATTTTAAGGGAATGAAAGGCACAATAAATGAAATAAAAAATACACTGGGGCATATAACAGCAGATTTGAGGAGGCAGAAGTAAGGATCGGTGAGCTTGAAAACATGGCCTCCGAAAATGAACATATGGAAGGACAGATGAAGAAAAGAATGGAAAATATTGAACAGGATCTCAGGGAAACAAATAATGGAAAGAGATGAGTAAACATATGTATCATGGGTGACCCAGAAGGAGAAGAGAAGGGAAAAGAGGCAGAAGGAATATTTGAAGAAATAATGTTAGAAAATTTCCTAACCCTATTAATATTCATGTCCAAGAATCACAATATACTCCCATCCAAATAAATAAAAATAGAACAACTCTGAGACATATATTATTCAGAATGTCAAATGCCAAAGACAATGAGAGAATTCAGAGATAAGCGAGAGAAAAGCAATGCTTAACATACAAGGGATACCCAATAAGATTAAGTGCCAATTTCTCATCAGAAACCATGAAGGCAAGAAAGATATGGTATGATATATTTAAGATACTGCAAGAGAAAAGCTGCCAGCCAAGAATCTTATATCCAGCAAGATTGTCTTTCAAAAATGAGGGTGAGTTTAGAATATTCACAGATAAACACTAATAGAGTTTTTTTACAAATTAACTTCTTTTGCATGAAATATTTAAGGGAGAGGTACAGTCTGAAAAGAAAAGACAAGTGAGAGGCTTGAAAGAGAGTCTAGAAATGAAGATTATAAGTAAAAGTAACTAAAAGTATAAAAAGAGTGGTGAAAATAAAATATGAACAATAAAACTCAAAGATCAAAATGGGTGTAAAAAGAAATGCTTTTAACTAATAACATTGAATGTTAATGGATTAAACTCCCCAATCAAAAGACACAGACCGGTGGAAAGGATAAGAAAATATGAGCCATCTATATTCTGTCTACAGGTGGCTCACTTTAGACCCAAAAATACCAAAAAATTAAAAGTAAAGCAACTCCAGCTTTTTTTTTTTTTTTTTTTTTTTTTTTTTGGTTACTGCATGCGTAGAATATCTTTTTTCATGCAAGCAGTAACCAGAAAAATAAAAAGCTGGAGTAGCTTAACTTATATTGGATGAAATAGACTTTAAAAGCAAAACTGTTATTAACAACAAGAACAGCATTTATATTAATAAAAGTGGTAATTGATCAGAAAGAAATAACAATCATAAATATATGCACTAAATATGAAGAATAAATGCATGGAGTTACAACCTAGAATATAGGTTATTAGGAGATAACAGGAGGGCTGTTAAGGAGTACTGACACTTAATGTATGTAAAAGTTTTAATTAACTAGTCTGTAATAGCGTAGAAATGGATAGAATTGATGGTAACACATAATAACCGGTTTATAAATGGGATTGTGCCTGAAAAGAGTAGTCTAGGGATGTAAATGTCAGTTGAAAGAAAGCTAGAGAATAATCTAGGATCTGAACACAGAGGTGGATGAGAATTGCAATTAATAGTACAAATGCAAGAATGTCCTTCTGTGAACTAGAACGGATACACATCACTATTGCGGGGTGGTGGGAAAGTGAAGAAGAATGGGAAAAATACAGTTAATGTAACCTATGTACTATAATTAACAGCAATACTGTAATATTCTTGCATCAATGCTAAGGATGTACTGTGTTAAAAAAAGAGGGACGATTGGGAAAATATGCAAAATGTATGCTATAGACCTTAGTTAGTAGTAACAGTCTGATGATATTATCTTTTAATCTGTAGCAAATGTTCCACAACGGTGTGGTATGTTGGTGCAGGGATGTTGTATGGGAATTTCACTCATGTGCATGATTGTTTTGTATGTTCACAACTTCTGTAATAAAAATATTTTTAGAAAGTATTGAATTGCACCATATATAAATACTACATTAGTAAAATTGGAAGGAAAATTAAAACAAAATTAGACCTTTTTTATGGACATAAAAGAGTTGAGTGAATTTTTCTCCAACACACCTGTATTGAAAGATATGCTTAAAGAAGTTCTTCAGGCTAATGGTAATAACTACCAGATGAAAGTCCAAATCTGCAAGAAGAAGGAAGAGCACCAGAAAGCATGAATATCTACATATACATAAGAAGCCTTTTATTATTATTATTTAATGCAAATTAATAAATTATTATTCAGTTTACAGTGACCAAAAAAGCTTAAAGGAACAGGGTCTTAAAAATATATATTGTTATGACATTGACAGAGGACTTTGAATTATCTGAGGGTAATTGTACAAATAGAAGGCCACTCAGATTTTCACAGGAGGAGGGAAAATATCAGTCCATTGTGTGAGATTAAAAAAGGTTGATTTCTACTTGCTCTCTAAAAAAGTTTTAGTCTTAGCTCAAGTTCTTTATAAAGTATAGCATTAATGTCCTGATTATTTCGGGGGATGGGTAGGATTTGCAACTCTAGAGAGTTGAAGTGAAGAGAAAAGAAATGGTAGGACAAGAAAAGATAGAAGCAATAATTGCCTTGTGCTACTACCATGAGTATTCGGATTAGTCACAGAATATTCAAAGAATTGAAGAAGTTCAATATGATGTGGTATTAAGCACAATTTGGGGAGAAGTGAAAGCTGAAGTTAGGGAGTAAATGAAGGCCAGATTATGTCATTCCTAAGAAGCCACATTTGAAAGTTTGGATTTTATCCCAAGAAAATCAGGAACCATGCCAGTAAATGACATAATAAGATGCAAATTTTAGGAATATTGTCCTTATGCAGAACAGAGAATGAAGGAAATCTCTAAATAAATGTTGAACAAAAGAAGCGAGATATAAAGACTACACTTAGTATAGAACAGTATAATCTACTGTGATAGAATTCAGGATATTGCTCCTTTGTAGGAGGAAGGACTGGAAATAAACAATAAAACAGTTATGGAGGTTCTGGCAATATTTTATATTAGGATTAGGATTATGGTCACACAAGATGCTAACTTTTTGATAGTATATTTATCTGTACACTGTTTACATATGCAATATCTTCATGTATGTTTACTTGAATCAAATAATTTAATTTTTTTTAAATTTTACATAGGCAATAAGTAGTGCATACAACAAAATTTTATAAAGAAATAAAATACATTCAACAGCAATTTAAATGGGATTAAAATATAATTCTTCTTCTTGTAGAAATCAAAACTATTCCCCTACACTGGGAATAATCAATTAGAGAATTCAATCAAACTGTGATGCAATTCATAAAGGTAAATGTATATATAGATATTATAGAGGAAATAAGACAGCAAATAATAATAACTATTTGTACAAATGTTTAATATTTCACTAAATAAAAGAAAATTCAAACTGAATAAATGGGAAGATGATTTATCTTTTTGATCTGAAAGAACAAAATTCATGGAGATGTTAATTCTTCCCAATTCAAAGTAAAATATTGAAAACTTGACAAATTATTCCAAAATTATGAGGAAAAAGGAAAATCTATGCAAAGCTACATTGATTTGTCCATTCAAAACTAGGTTGAAAAGTAGAAACTCACCATATTATAAACAAAGACACACTGCACAATCATGAACAGAAAAGTAGCCCAATTAAATAAAGAGTAAAATAACTAAGTAACATATACAAAGGTGCATTTATATAAGAAAGCACCAGATATTTCTGTGAAAAGAATTTGACTAATTTGTCATATGATGTTGATAATACTGAATAAATATATAGGGAAAATATGAAAGCATATCTCTAAATCGTATGAATCACATGATATAAAAAAAACTAAATAAAATTAAATAAGAAGGATAAAAATATAAAACTACCTAATGAAATATAGAATAACAGTTTTGTGAAATTAGAGTGTGGAAAGCGTTCTTCAACCATACCTTGATGGATTAAGCCACATCAAATGTTAGGATATCTGTTTAATGAAGGATACCATAGATCAAAATAATGGATAGAGAAGAATCAAGAAGAATATATCATTTAAGCCTACAAGGGATTATATATAGAACACACCAGGTACATTTTTTTTATCAGCCAAAAAAGACAAAAAATCTTGTAGAAAATAGAACAAGGGGCATCAATAGGCAATTCATAGTAAAAGAGATATGAAAGGTTGTTAAACATATGAAGACACATTCAACCTACAGAGTAATAAGAGAAATATGTTTTTTTTTAAATTAGATGTTTTTTAAACGTATAAATTTGGCAAAAGAATTGTAAATTGGTGAGGTGCAGATTTGAGCGAGATGATTGGAAGATGGGAATTCACATGGACTGTGGAAGGCAAGGTAATTTGGTTCAGCCATTATAGAAAAAACCTCTGGCATTCCTTAGTGAAATGAATAATTGTGTATGTCTGAGATCTAAAGATCTTATTTTTGAACTTATACTCCAGCAAAACTTTCACAGAAATCAATAAAGATATTTATTTAAGAATAATCACTTCAGTATTACTCTAGCTTGTTCTTAATAGGAAACACCTTCCTTTACTATATAAGTAAAATATAATTGAGCATGATTCAATACAATGGAAAGCTGTATACCTATCAGAAATAATAAATTATGGTTTGTGATGGTCTCATTGATATGTAGATTTGTATAGGTTATGGTATCAAGTTTTTTGATCAGCAAAACTTTGGTCTGATTGTTAATGTAAGGGTATAAAGGTATTTCATAGATGGATTTGCTGTATAGTCAGTTGTTTGTGTCTATAGAGGGTTACACCTAAAAGCAAGGAAGGATATTTCCCTCAGCAGTGAGGAATATTGCCTCATTCAATTTGCTGGAGGTTTTAAAGCCAAAAATGAGGATTTTAGGAGTCAAGAGTCAGAAGGAATAATTTCTATCTCAACCTAAGTAAACCATCTTCTCCTAGAGAATTCAATGTTATCTTCTCAACTTCACCGGCATCAGAGTTTCCAACTTTTAGCATGCTCTTGGAAAGTGGACTTGCCCATCACCATGTTCATGAGAGACAATTGCTATAAAAAATCTCTTAATATTTACATGTGGAAAACCCTGGCTAATATATATATACCTCCTACAATAGGAACATTTGGTAAAATAAATAAATAAAATAGTGAATAAAGTTAGAAAAATTAGAACTGTATTTTATTTAATATAATATAGATTTCAAAAATAAAGTTTGCATGAAATCAAAATGCATTCCCATATAAAACATTATTACATATTTTTCGGTGGAACACAGACATCTAAAGACTATATTCAACGAATGAGAAAGGATGCCTGTTGGAAGAAAATAAAATTGAAAATGATGATGGAGGAGGAAACTAATAAAATAAACAGTATACCAGGTAATATACCATGAACTAGGGATTAGGACTGACTTTACTGCACCTGATAGTCTATATTAATGATGATATTTATTTTACAGGTATTTTTATTAGTGGAACATTTAATAGATATTAAGCCTTGTCCTGCATGTGAATTCTGATATTTATTCTGCAGAAAGAACAGTAAGTACATTCATTTGAGTACAGAGAAGATATAGCAACAAGAGTAAAAAACCAGACACAGTTCACTGACAATTAAGGAAGTCTCTCTGTACAGAGTTTTGATTATCTTTGAAGAATACTAGTTTGGCTAATGAGGGCATATAGTATCTATTTGTTTGTTTGTTTATTCATCATTTCTTTTATTTAGCAAACTTTTGTTAAGTACCTGTGTATTAGTCAGCCAAAAGGGTGCTGATGTAAAATACCAGAAACTGTTAGCTTTTATAAAGGGTATTTATTTGGTTTAGAAGCTTACAGTTACCAGGCCATAATGTGTAAGTTACTTCCCTCACTGGTCTATTGCCACCTGTTGGAGCAAGATGACTGCCGATGTTCAGCCTTCCTCTTCCTCTTAAGGCTCCATGGTCAGGCTGTCTAGACCTTGTCTCTCTCCCCAGGGCTTGATTCTTTCCAGTCTAAGCTGCATGTTCTCTCCACAAGGCCAGCTGTGAACTGTCAGGCAAATGGCTCATCTCTTTTCCAGGGGCCTTTTCTCCTTCCTCATGACCTAGTTCCTCTGTATGCTTACTTCCTGAGGCTCCAACTCAAAAACTCCAACCTCCCTTCTCTGCAGGGTGGTTTCTCTGTGAGTCCCCACCCACCAAGGGGCCCAAATGAAGCCTTAATCATTATTTAATCAAGTAAAAGCAAAACCTCTGAATCCAATACATCTAATATGACCAGGGGAAAAGACCAGTTCACAAATAATCTAATATCTATTTTTGAAATTCATAAATAATGCCAAACTGCTACAACCTGTGATGTTCCAGACACTGGACACTAGACTTGAGACCTAAAACATTGTCCTTGACCTCAAAAATCAAGTGGAGAATGTAGACAAATATATCCATTGCTGTAATATATTACAACATTGTTTTCTAATGTGGAACAGAAGGCAAAAACAGAGTGTTTTATAAGTAAAGACATATACATCAAACTACAAGGATATACTAGAAATGCAGTACCTTGCAAGTAGAGAAATATTGGTTAATGGAGATTTTAAAGAAGCGGGTTTATTTCTCACAAACATAGGGTTCTTCTGGTAACGGCTCCAGATTTCAGCAGTGATCAATCTTGTAAATACTTTATTCCATTTGCTCTTACTTTTTGGATCATAGTCACAAAATGGCAGCTGCTCTTTCAGCCACCATGTCCAGTTCCAGATCTGAAAAATAAGAAAGGTAGAGTTCCTGCAACTGTGTCTTATGTTTATATTCCTGAAGAGAATTTCTCCTCATATGATTTCTTATTACAACCCCTTTACCAGAATTATCACATGCTCACCTCTAACAGTAAGGGATGGTGTATTAGTTAGTACTTAGATTTCCATTTTTTATGGTAGAGCAGAGGAAAACAAATGAAAAACAAATTGGGGATTGATGTTGCAGTAGCCAAACCCATTCTCTTCTGTATAAGAAGAGAGAAAAATAGAAGGTAATGCTTGAGTTTCGTTTTCAATAATAAACAGCACCAGCACTGACAAATGTTTTGGTTTAGGAGGATTGCAGGGAATAGGAGAATAACCTTCCAGAATTGAAGAACAGCTTTTAAGAAAAAACATGAGCCTTTTTTAAAACTACAATTAATTCTTTGTAAGTAGAAAGAGAGGTGGTGTTTAGGATTGTCGGAACTTGAGGCTAGCATGGTGTATTAGTCAGCCAAAGGGGAGCTAATGTGAAATACCAAAAATGGGTTGGTCTTTATAAAGGGTATTTATTTGGGGTAGAAGTCCACAGATACCAGGCCATAAAGCGTTAAGTTTCTTCTCTCACCACAGTCCATTGCCACATGTTAGAGCAAGACAGCTGCCGGCGTTTGCCAGGGTTCAGGCTCTGGGGTTCCTCTCTTCGCGGGGCTGAGTTTCTCTCCGGGCTTATCTCCTATTTCCTCCACAAGGTCGGCTGTAGATGATCAGGCGAACAGCTTGCTTCTCTTCTCCTGGGGCCTTCTTTCCAACATCAAAACTGCTTCTCAAAAGACTGCTTCAACTCTGTTCTTGGCCTTGCATTTTATATTCAATTCCCCACCCACCAGGGGGTGGGGCTCAACACCTTACTGACTGACATGGCCCAGTCAACGCCCTAATCATAATTCAATCATGCCCAGATTAACAGATCAGATTACAGGCATGATCCAATTATATTTTTGGAATTCATAATTACATCAAATTCCCCAACGGTTACACATGGTAAGCATGTGTCATGTCATGAATGGCCTTCTGGAATAATTTAAGAAATTTGAATTAAAATATGGCAAAACATCAAAATATTCCTAACAGGAGTGCCACGTGGTTTAATTTACTTTGCAAAAAGGAGACACATAAATAAGAATATTAAAAATATGCTTTAGAGTCAGTGGAATATATTCAAGACATATTAAGGATATTGAATCCACAGAACATAGTAAATGACAGCTGTAAGGAGAATCTGAGCATGATTGCCATCACTCTGGATTGATAAATGGGTGAAATATCAAGTTATTTACAAAATAAGAAATATAAAAGAGGACTAGAGACTGTGAGAAACATCACATTCAGTTTTGTATTTGACATGTTTTTAAATATCTCTGGACATCCAAATAGAAGGAGCCAGGTATCATATGGCTGGGGGCAATATTCTACCATATATAGGTAGTAGTTGAACAACTGGTGTGATGGTTAGGCTAATGTGTCAACTCGGCCAGGAAATTGTGTCCAGGTGTTTGTTCCAGCAAACACTGGGCAAGTTGTAATACAATTTATGGACTTTGAGTCCATAAACTAGTGAGTTTACTGCGTGGATGGCTGATTACATCTGCATCAATCAGGGAGATTACATCATCAATGGGTGATGCTTTTATCCAATCAGTTGAATGCCTTAAAAGGGGAAGTGATTTCAACATTCAGAGAGAATTTCCCAGCTCTTCGTTGGACAGCCAACTTCTCCCAGAAACTCATCAAGGACCTTTCATCAGACTGTCATCGGAGCCCCTGGTTTGCAGCCTGCCTGCAGAACCTGGACTTGTACATCCCCACGGTCACGTGAGAGACTCTTAAAATCTCATACTATTGACAGATATCTCCTGTTGATTCTGTTTCCCGAGACAACCCTGTCTAATACAACTGGTGATATGTGAGGCTTACCACAGATTGCATAGAGAGGTTAATAAAAAATTCTTAGGAGGAAAATCAATATTTAAATGCTGTGTAAAGGATGAGGGACCCATGAATGAGACTGAAAGCAGAGAGGCAACTAGAGATATTATAAGAAGACTGAAAGAGTATCATAGAAATTGACAGGAGGCATTGTCAAGTGGGTGAAATGGTATAAAGAAATCAGAAAAGTAGGCATAGGAAGAGTCTACTAAGAATGCAGTGTTCATCAGGGAAAGTATTAGTGAGTGATGTTTTTTCAGAGTAGTGAGGGAAAGCCAGGCTGATGGGCGAGGAAAAGATGTGCATGTGTGGAAGCGGGTGTGGCTCAGTGGATAGAGCCCCCGTTTACCATATGGGAGGCCCGGGTTCGCGTCCTGTAGGCCTCCTTGTGAGGGCACGCCGGCCTGAGCGGTGCGGTGGGCTGATGCAGCAACCTCAAGGCAGGAAGCGGGTGTGGCGCAATGGATAGAGCACCCGTTTACCATATGAGAGGTCCCGGGTTCACTTCCCAGGGCCTC
>JAQZBX010062058.1:0-16977 GCA_029593785.1 Cabassous unicinctus
GGGCCAGGGATTGAACCCAGGACCTCTTATGGGGGAAGCCAGGGCTCAACCACTGAGCCACATCAGTTCTCCTGAATTGGTTATTTCATTTGTTTGCTTGTTGTTTGCTTTTGTTTTTAGGAGGCACCGGGGATCGAACCCGGGACCTCCCATGTGGGAAGCAGGCAGTCAGTCGCTTGAGTCTGCTCCCCCATTGTCAACATTTTGGTGTATTTTTTCTAGGTCTTTATTTTTATGTAGAGGTCCTCTTTATCCCATGGCATCAGGATAGAAGCCTCATTGGTTGCTTAGGTGGAAAAGTTAATGTGGACAACCGCATAAATTTACATTTATTAGTCAGTCTCCATTTAGAGCTAAGATCTTCTGATTGGAGTTCCCTTGAGTCTCTCTTTTTTTTTTCATTAAAATTTTTTAAATTGAAATGTATCTTTCATACATGAACATACATGAACATGCATAAACAATAAGTGTGTAGTAAAAGTTGTGAACTTACAAAACAAGCACGCATATCAGCAGACAGGGCTTCCATACACGACCCCACCACCAACACCTTGCATTGCTGTGAAATATTTGTTACAAACTATGAAAGAGCACCCTCAAAAATATTACTACTGGAAGCAGGAGTGGCTCAGTCGATAGAGCCCCCATTTACCATATGGGAGGCCCCGGGTTCGCTTCCCGGAGCCTCCTTGTGAGGGCAGGCCGGCCCGCGAGGGGCTGACGCAGTGGGACCTCACAGCAAGGGGAAGATAAGCAGACACGGAGAAGACACACAGTGAATGGACACAGCAAGCACAAGCAGCAGGGGGGGAATAAATAAATAAATAAATCTTAAAAAAAAAATATTGCTACTAACTATAGCCCCTATCTTATATTTAGTGTATTTTCCCCCAACCCATCCGATTATTAACATACTGTATTAATATTATGTATTTGTTATAGTTCACGAGAGAACATTCCCATGTTTGCTCTGTTAACCACAGTCCATCTTCCACCACTGGATTCCCTGTGTTTACAGTCCCATCCCTTGTACATCTATTCAGAGTGTGCACTCAGGGACTCTTATTTTCATCAGAGTTGTGCTGTCATCACTTTAGTTAATTTTAGAATGCTTTCATTACTTCAAAATGAAAAATACCATACCCCTTTATACCCCCTATTTTTTGTCCCTTAGAATTTATATATCTGCTTTGTCATTGCTGCAAAAATATTACAATATTACTGTTAACTATCATCCATTATTAGCTGTAATTTTCCCGTATATCACATATTCTTAACACTTTATGAAAGAAGAACATTCTTATATTTTTGCTATTAACTAAATCTTTAGCCACCACTGAATCACTGTGTTAGGTCCCTAGATTATCCTCTAGCTTCCCTTCAATTGACATGTTCATAGACTACCCCTTTCAGTTGCAATCACTGCTTATAAATCAGCAGTGTTAGTTATACCCACTACAGTGTGTTATCATCAACCCTATTCGTTTCCACACTTTTACAATAGCTTATTAAAAATTCCACATCAAGCATCGGCTCCTATTCTCAACCCACATTATCTTCCCTTGAGTCTTTCTTGCCTAAACCCTCATATGGGCTACTCTTTAGTTTTCAGTTTTCGTTTTTTAAAGTGGAAAGAAAAATAGAATCTAAAGATGCTTGTGAATGAATCTAGATACAAAATCCTTCTAGATTTTTTTCCTGAGTCCTTTACAGTTGTTTTCTCTACATATAATTTGACAGCATTTTTTTAAGGGATCAGCCTTTAGTGTATCTTTTCAAAGCGTTCAACTTAGTTTTTATAGAATTAACAATTTTCTTCTCCCCACTCCCTCCTCTCACACATATTGAATAGGCTTTTAGGAACAGCTTTATTGAGGTATAATGGACATACAATAAATTTCACATATTTACAATGTACAGTTTGATGGGTTTTGGCATATGAAGCCATCACACATCCATCACCCCCAAAAGTTTCCTTTTGCTCTTTTGTAATCCTTCTCTCTCACTCCTCCCCATCCCTCTCCCACCCTGTACCCAAGAATCCATTGATCTCTTTTTGTTGCTGTAGATTAGTTTGCATTTTCTGGAGTTTTATATAAATGGAACCATACAGCATGCACTCTTTTTTTGTCTGGCCTTCCTTTTACTCAGTATAATGATTTCATCCCCTTTATGGTGTGTGCCAACAGTTCATTCATTTTTATTGCTGAGTAGTATATCCGTTGTATGAATATACCACAATTTGTTTATCCATTCACCTGTTGATGGACATTTGGATTGTTTCCAATTTTGGGCTCTTGCAAACAGAGCTGCTAAGAACATTTGTTTACAAGTTTATGTGTGGACATACATTTCCTCTTCTCTTGGGTAAATACCTAGGAGTGGAATGACTGGATCACATGGTAGGTGTATGTTTAACTTCTTAGAAACTGCCAATCTATTTTCCAAAGTAGTTGCAACATTTCACATTTCCACCAGCACTGGATGAAAGTTCCAGTTCCTCCACATTCTTGCCAGCACTTGATATGGTCAGTCATTTTCATTCAAATCATTAATTTGCATTTCCCTAATGACTAATGATGTTGAGCATTTTTTTTCCTGTGCTCTTTTGCCATCTTTATATCTATTTTGATGATGTGTCCAAATTTTTGCTCATTTTTAAAAATTGGGTTGTTTCCTTATTGTTGAGTTTTGAGAGTTCTTTCTATATTCTGGATTTTTTATTATGTGCTTTGCAAAGATTTTCTCTGTCTGTGACTTGTCTTTTGATTCTTTTAAGAGTCTTTTTCACACTTTTTTATGTAATATTTAAATTATATAGTTTCCTGGTGAACCAATCTGTCATAAACTGGTATTCTCATTTTGAGAATACAGCTCCGCTGGAGGGAGCAAAAGGGTGTGTGTGGACACCAGGAAAAGCCCACCAGTTTCTAGGATTCTGTGTGCTGTGGGGATCAATCAGCATGTTTTCCAGAGAGAATGGAACTCGTTGTGGCTGAATGCTGGTTGCCTACATGATATCCATTCTCTCCTTTTTTCAAGACAACAGAACCCTGATTTTATTTGAGGTGGCAATGTGTCTAACGAAAGTCTATATATTCCTACATCTTGCAGCTCAGTGTAGCCATGTAACTAGATTATGACCAATGAGAAATAAATTAGAATTGTTGGGTGCACTTTGACTAAGTCTCCTTTAAAGAAGGGAAGATAGCTGGTATAGGTTCTTTGATTTTGGTTTTCCATGCTCTGTCTGCTTCCTGCCTGGGATGTGGACAAGTGACTGGAGCATCAGTGGCTATTTTGGACCATGAAGCAACCTTGAATGGTGGGGCAGAAAGATAGAAGCAGTGTGGGTCTCTGATGACTGCAGAGCTGCCATACTAGCCTTGGACTACCTACCTACACACTTCTATGTGAGAGAAAAATGAAACCTTATATGTTTAAAAAGCCATGGAATTTCTGATTTCTATTACTAGCAACCAAACAGAATTCCTAATGGATACAGTTGGCTAATATGGCAATGAGTCAATGGAAGTCAGTTAAGGGCACTTCTATTGTATTTTTTTACATCATTGAGCTCATACTGTTAAAACAATTGTTATCCCTGCTTTTTCTGCTTTTCATACTTATTTTTATTATTACTGTTGTTTTCTCCATCACTGCCACCCTCTTCACTGTTATCACTCTCCTTTTCATATGATGATGATGATGAATACTCAGTCTCATCACAACACTCTTTGAGAGGATTCTTTCCTTGTTTCTGGTAGGTTATTTAATTGTAAAATATATTTCTTTTGTTAACTATTCCATTTGAGAGTGAAGGGAAGAGAGTCTGAGGGAGGCTTTGTTGTTGGGACACATCCGTGGAAATGGGTAGAGCTGGTACTCAGATCTAGGGCAGCTTCAGTGTTCATTGGGCATGGGTAGTGTCAATCATTTCTGTCCTGCAAATAGCATTTTCCTCACGTGTGGAAGCCCACTGGGGATGTAATTGAAACAACAGGGATGGATTTCAGTCTTCTGCCAGAGGGTGGCTGGGTTGGGTAGCTTGGAGTAAGGGAAAGGCAGAGGAAATTGAATTTGATGGTGTAGGGAAGAAGAAGCCATTGAAGGTTCTTGAGTAGGGGAATAGCATGATTTGTGTATGAAGGATTCGGGCACTGGGTGGAGGGGACTCAAAGGCAGGTAGGCATGACTGCTGTGAGAACCATCCAGGCATTAGGCAATGAAGGTGGTATGATAGGTGGGTTCTCCAAGAAGCAGGAGATTCATCAAGAAGCAGAAGATTAATCCTGCAAAAAAATTATTAGGGGAAATGCCTGTGTGAGGGAAAATAGGAAGGAAGCCAGGTGAGGCTGGGAGAATGCAGGTGTGACCGTGAGTAAGGAGAGGAGTAAGAAAAGATGGAAGTTGGGTGGAAGCATTTTAGACTGCAGTACAATTCTAAGGAAAGTTCTGCAAGGCCCTTGAGTCCTGAAGCCCTAGTCACTCATCAGAGGAGTGCCCTGTTTCCCAGGAATGGACCTGCATTAATATCCCTGCCACACCCTGGGCATTGGCTGGAAGCAACTATGGAAAACGTGTCCTCAGAGCAAACATGGGGATAGATTTCAGAGCTCTACAGCCGGGGTCCTCAGTCAATTATGTTCCCTGCAGTGGGAGACCTGAAAGGCCCATTTTCATGGACACAGCAGATGATAACTGGGGTGGTGGAGATGAGGAAGTTGACTTTGCTGCTATCTCAGAGCTTTCCCTTGCAAAGAACAAATGCTGACCCAGACTGGCTTGAACAATGAGGAACTATAATATCTCAAATAACAGGAAGTCCAGAGGCAGGTGGATTTCAGGGTTCAAAGGTGATGTCAAGGATGAGGTACTTTCCATCTCTCTGCTCTGTCATCTTGGTTGGTTTCCTTCTGGACTGGTGGCAAGATGGCCATGGCAGTCCCAGGAATCATAACTAGACACAACAATATATGATGGAGGAAGAAAGAGCTTTCTCTTGGGTTTCTTTGAGGAGCAAGGAAATCTTTCTCAGAAGGGTTACAGCAGATTTCCGACTGTGCCTCATTGGCTAGAATTGAGTCCCATAGCCATTCTTTTTTTTTCCTTAATAATTAAAACATTTTATCAGAGAAATTGTGGGTTTGCAGAGCAATCTTACATAAAATATAGGATTTATTCCCATATACCACCCTGTTGTTAAACCTTGCATTGGTGTCGTACATTTGTTCCAATTGATGAAAGCACATTTTTATAATTGTACTATTAACTATAGTCCATGGTTGTTTTTTGTTTATTTGTTTTTTTTTTGTTTGTTTGTTTGTTTTTTTTAGGAGATACCAGGGATTGAACCCAGGACCTTATACATGGGAAGCAGGGGCTCAACCACTGAGCTAAAACCACTCCCCATCCATGGTTTAACTTAGGGATCACTGTTTGTGTTGTGCAGTTCCATGAAGTTTGAAAAAAGTTTTATTCTAGTACCATATATACAATCTAAAATTTCCCCTTTTAACCACATTCATATAATTCGGTGCTGTTAATTATGTTCATAATGTGCTACCATCATCACCATCCATTACCATCCATTTCCATCATTCCAGATAGAAACTCTGTACCTTTTAAGCCTTAACTTCCTATTCCCTACCCCCACCCCATCCCCGGGTAACCTTTATTCTAGATTCTGGCTCTGTGAGTTTGCTTATTCAAATTATTTCACATCAGTGAGATCATATATTTGTCCTTTTGGGTCTGGCTTATTTCACTCAACATGACGTCTTCAAGGTTCATTCATGTTGTTGCATATATCATAACTTTATATTTTTATGGCTGAATAATATTCCATTGTGTGTATATGCCACATTTGTTGATGGACCCTTGGGTTGCTTCCATCTTTTGGCAATTGTGAATAATGCCACCAGGAACATTGGTATGCAAATACGTTTGAGTCCCTGCTTTCACTTCTTTGGGGTATATACCTAGAAGTAAGTGGATTGCCAGGTCATATGGTAAGTCTATATTTAACTTTCTGAGGAACTGCCAAACTGTTTTCCACAGCGGCTGCACCATTTAACATTCCCACCAGCAATGAGTGAGTGTTCCTATTTCTCCACATCCTTTCCAATACTTGTAACTTTCCATTAAAAAAAAAAAAAATAGTAGCCATTCTAGTGAGTGTGAAATGGTATCTCATTGTGGTTTTGATTTGCATTTCCCTAATGGCTAATAATATTAGCATCTTTTCATGTGCTTTTTGGCCATTTGTATATCTTCTTTGGAGGAATGCCTATTCAAGTCTTCTGCCTATTTTTAAATTGGGTTATTTGTCTTTTTGTTATTGAATTGAAGAATTTCTTTTTATATTTTGGATAGTAAACTCTTATTGGATATGTGGTTTCCAAATATTTTCTTCCATTGTGTAGGTTGTCATATTACTTTCATAAAAAAATTCCTTTGATCCACAAAAATTTTAGTTTTGATTAAGTCCTTTTTAAATTTTTTCTTTTGTTGCTTGTGTTTTGGGTATAAAGGCTAAGAAACCATTGCCTAACACAAGGTCCTGAAGATGCTTCTCTACATTTTCTTCTGGGAGTTATATAGTTCTGGCTCTTATAATTAAGTCTTTAATCCATTTTGAGTTGCTTTTTTAATATGGTGCAAGGTAGCGGTCAGGTCCCACCTTCAGTCTTTTGCAAATGGAGATCCAGTTTTCCCAGCATCATTTGTTGAAGAGACTCTTGTTTCCCAACTGAGTAGTATTTGCCCGCTTGTCAGTTGGCATGCCATTCTTGACCCCATTACTGGCCAGGGAATGGAACTATTGCAATTGGCTTATACTAGTGGCTCTCAGCCCTGGCTTCACATTAGAACCACCCAAGAAGCTTTTAAAAAATACCATGCCTGGGCTTCACTCTCAGAGTTTCTCAATTAATTGATTTGGAGTGGGGACTGGACATTAGTAGCTTTCAAACGTCCTTAGAAGATTCTGATATGCAGGGTTGAGAACCGCCATTATCTGGGGTAGAATCGATGCTGGGCAGTCAGCCACTTTGTCTACCAGAATCACTTGCTAGTTTTGTATTGCTGGGGCAAGTTGCTTAACCTCTTTGGGCCTTAGTTTCCTCATCTGTAAAATGGGGGCAGGCGATAGCTACCTCATGTGGTTCCTGGGAAGATTAAATGAGCTCATGGATACTCGGAAGCATTGCAAAGGAAGCCACTGACAGCTGAGCCTTGGTTACTTACCCTCCTTGTCTTTCAGTTGGGAGGGAAAATGCATTTGCTCCGCTGTCAGGAGCAGCCAGGGTAGAGATTTCTCCTGAGCACAGCTTCTTGTCATTAAAATAAGTAATGAAAGAGAGGGAAAGCGACAGACTGGGAAGTCACAGGCAATTGCAGTGGCCTTTTTTCTTCTTGGAAGGCGTGGGTTTGAATGCGCTGCTATAAATGGATTATGCAAACGAGTCTCAGGGGCTCTTCCTCCTGCCGCTTTAATCCGGGAGAGGCTGGGAGGGAGCCAGGCGCATCTGATTTTAGCATCTCCTCCTTGTGGTCCTGCAATTGGTGCTGGGTTGGATGCTCTCCTGTTCCTTCTGGAGAAGGTGGTCAGATGAGGTGCTGCCCTCAGGTTCCTCCGTGTCCCAGGACACACCGGGGCACTTGGCTTCTTGGCTGTTTCCACCTGCGTGAGCACTGGCTGGTGCTGCTGATAGAGCTGAGGGAACACGGAGGGCTGCTGTCTTGTGCTGGGCCGCTGTCATTTTCAGGCCCCACTGCATCCACAGGGACCTCAGGACTGAGCCTGGAGCCTGGAGAAGGGGCAGATGGGGACTGGGAGAAACTAGCACCGTCCGGCCCTACCTCTGTCTCCCTCCCTGTGTCTCATTTGCTTTCTTCCTTTCTTCCTTCCTTCATAAAACATACTTGGAGTAGTACTGAATGCCCACCACATCAGGTGCTAGGGAGGCAGAGATCAAAGACACCTGTCTGCTCCGAGGTGACTCCCGGTATGAGGAGGGGGACCTTGCCATCCGGCAAGACCATTGTAGAGCTGGGGGCTGCACAGAGGGCTGCACCCGCCTTGGAGGAGGAAGGCCTAGTCCTGCGGGGCCCTGGGATGATCTCTGCGGGAAGGTCCCTCTGAGCCGAGGGGTGGAAGTAGGGGAGGAGTTTGCAGTTTGAGTGGCCCGTGTGGGGAAAGGGCATCTGGGTGGA
This sequence comes from Cabassous unicinctus, assembly GCA_029593785.1. NCBI lineage: Eukaryota > Metazoa > Chordata > Mammalia > Cingulata > Chlamyphoridae > Cabassous > Cabassous unicinctus. The sequence continues at coordinate 8,218 of JAQZBX010062058.1, forward strand.
GGAACAGTGTGCAAAGGGCCAAGGGCATGTGAGATGCGGCCCTGTTCTAGGACACGTGTGGCAGGCGTGCACGGACCGTGGGTAGGCAGGGGGATGGGGTCAGGGGAGGTCAGGCCAGATGCCTGGGCTGGGGCCCGTTCACGGAGGTGGGCCTTGCCTGGTCCGCAAAGGAGGGTCACGTCTGTTCCGCGGGTGCTCAGGACCCAGCTGGATTAGTCAGGTAGAAAGTTCACTCTGGCAGCCCCAGGGAGGGCCAGAGGCTGTCAGAGTAATTGTCTGGATGGGGCTGGTGCTGGTGGCCTGAACTGCGGGAGCAGCCAAGGGGTGGCGTGAGTGGATGCATCTGAGAAGGACACGGTGACTGCTCAGGGTGGGAGTCTACCAGTGGTAAGCCAGGCCATGGAAACTTGGGATGTGTCCCTGTTGAGCGGGGTCAGGAAGGGGACTGAGAAACAGCGACACCCAGCTGAGAACATGCTGGCCCGTCCTTGGCCTTGGTGGAAGGGTGGAGGAGAGCTTGCAGGGGCTGCTGCTTCAGACAGTGTAGGAATTTCTCATGGTCTCCCCAAGAGACTCCCCTCCTCCATCCCTGATTCAGGGAATTCTCGTTCAGAACTAAAGATGAATGCGTGCAATGCGTCCATTTTATAGTTGTGGAAACTGTGGCCCAGAAAGGCAATTTACCCAAGGTCACTCAGAATTATGGCAGGCAGTGGCATGAAAACTGGACCCTCAGAGAAATACGTTAGAAGCTCTTAAATGTCCCTGACAACAAAGAGCTCTCCCCTGTTCTCCTCTGGGCAGGGGCAGTGGTTTTGGCTAAGCAGGGTTGAGGTTGGAAGGGTTGGGTAATTTGTCCTACAGAGGGTAGGGAGCTCCCTGAGAAGAGACCCTCATTCCTATTTGCCTATTGGGTAGGGAGGGAGAGCCGTTAGCCCCGCGGGGAGGGAGGAACCAGTACAGATTTTAAAAGAGGCTGCCCCTCAAGCCTTCCAAAACCCAAGCACTCGTGCCAGCTCCCGCAGACCTTCGCAAGCCTTGGCGAAGGCTTGCGGCCTGCCTGCAGGCCTGGCTGCAGGCCTGCCTGGAACCCAGAGCCTGGACTCCCAGGAAGACCTTGTCCTCTAAACCATCGTGCCCAGAGAGTCCACCCTGCCCAGTGCTGGGGTCTCTGGAGGTGTGCCTGACCCCAGGCTCCGACGGACCCCAGCATGGTCAATGTCCTCTGTGCTCCAGGTCCTGGCCTCCAGGCCCCAGAGTTCAGTGGTTGGACCTTGGGTCGGTCACCTTTGCTCTGCAAGCACAAAAACTCCTGTTTCAGGGCCAAACTGAGCCCTCTGCTCCTGAAAAGGACCTGCCATTCCCTTTCTCTTTTCAGAGCATTTTCAAGTTTGTGTTTCCTTACTCCCCAGGCCCCCAGTTTGGGAGTGGGCCTGGAGTCTGCTGGGCGAGGCCTGGGGTGGGTGCAATGCAAGGCAGGGACCCAGGCAGGGCAGGGTAATGACTGTGGGCACCCCACAGCCAAAGTCCAGAGCTGGCTAACGGCGGGCTCAGCAGATCTTACATCGTGCCTGCACCCACCCTGGTCCCCTGGGTGTCTGTTTAATTAAAGGGTGCTGTTCTTAGGGCAGCCGAAGCCCTGGACCAGGAGTTTAAGGTCTGGGTTCTGGTCCCAGCTCTGGCACTTAAGCTTTGGCAATTCTTTTCTGTTTCCATCTCCTCCTTGAGTCTCAAGTCTCTGTTTTCCTGGTCCGTTAAAAGAGAAAAAAACAAACAAACGGGGGTGTGTGTTGATTAGTGTCCTTCCTGCCATACCTGATAGGGTGCTTTTGCTCATCCAGTGAGATCTTGGTAACGTTGTTTTGTAGCTTTTAAAACCTAAGAGAGCACGTGGCAGGGAGGCGAGACTCAGGCTCTGGTGCCAGGTGGATGCGTGTCCACATCCCAGCTTAGCTGCTTAGTAGCTGGGTGATGTGGACCAAGTATTCAACTTCCCTGAGCCTCAGTTTCCCCTTCTAAGATGTTGAGTTCCCAGTGCTTCCCTCTCCTTCTGGGGGCCCAGAGCAGGTATTTCCAGGTGCTGGCAGCAGATGTAATTTTATTAATTGATTTGGGTACCTATTTGTCTTTGTCCCTGCCTCATTTTTGCAGAGGGATCCCCACAGATGGGGTAGAGGCCCTTTGGGGGAGCCAGGTCAGAGACCACTATGTACATGTGGGGTATGGGGCGGCGAGGCCAGGAGGACTGAACCCCCAGGCAGCTGGTGCAGCACCCCTGAGCAGGGGCCTCTCCCTTGGGCTGGGACTTCTGGGATCAGGCCTCGCCTGCCCTCAGACAGCCCCTGGGGCTCACGGCTCAGCTTCTCTGTCCTGTTGACTGGCTTCCTGGGGACCAGCCCCAGCCCTGGAACCTGATCTGGCTTGGGGCTGTGTGGTCCCAGCCTGGTCTTCAGCAAGGCCGGACCAGCGACCATTCTCCTGCCAGTGGGCGGCCTGTATTCTTGCCCCTGCAGCACCATGTGGTGGTTCAGAATGCAGGCTGTGTACTTCCGGGAAGATGGCAGACTGGAAAAACATGGAACTCTCTCCTCTCCCAGAAAAATAGCTAGAGGACAGGCAGAAACAGCTTGGAAAAAAATGTCCTAGGGTTTAGGGCACCCAGGGAAGGCTGAACACCGACCAGAAGAGAGAGGGGCACAGGCAAAACTGTGAGTTAAAGCTGCAGCTGCAGCTTCCCGAGCCCTCTCCTATCCTATAGACAATTTTGAATTCTTAGGCCTCGGCCTGGGCCTGTGGCTACAGACAAAGGAGGGAGGGTTGTTGGTGGTGCAGGGATCCACTGCCACAGGAAACGGGAGAGAAAGGGACACAGCCTAAGGCTGACTCAGCTTTTGATGAACAAATTTGGTCAGCTGCAGGGAAGAGAATGTGCCTCAAGCAATTGGGCACCCACCAACCACATGGAAGGTCCTGGGGTTTGGTTCCTAGAACCTCTTAAAGAAGATGAGCAAGACAGCGAGCTGACGTGATGGGCTGGTGCGGTGAGCTGACTCAACAAGATGATACAAAGAAATGACACAACAAAGAGACACAATGAGAAAACACAATGAGAGACACAAAAAGAGAGGAGTGGAGGTTGGTCAAGCGATTGGGTGCCTCCTTCCCATATGGGAGGTCCTGGGTTCAGTTCCTGGTGCCTCCTAAAAAAAAAAGAAGGCAAGCATACAATGAATAGACACAGAGAGCAGACAGCAAGCACAAACAATGAAGGGGGGCAGACATAAATAAAATAAATCTTTAAAAAAATTTTTCAGTCTGCTGAGTCCCATAGCCCTTCTAGGCTGGGTGGGGTCGCACCATTGTTTGTCCTGGGATCCCGAACGGGACTAAAGAGATCTGACCCTCTCAATCACCCTCCCTGCTTCTACCGGGACTAGTTGTTGAGGATGCAGAGGGAAGAGGAATTATTTTCTACCCAGGAAAAGAGAGGGCTGCCAGTAAAGGTTGGAGAACAACTACTGAGAAAGTTTGAATTACGAGGCTCTTAGCCTCCAGGCAGAATCCTCTATCACATTGATCGGGTCCATGTTGCAGTGAACACATTCAGACCAGGCTTTGAACTGAAGAGCACCATATGTTGGCTGGCCAAGGAAGTGCATGTGAGGAAATTAAAAGTAAATAAATGAGAGGCTTTTTCTAGATTTTACAGCAGCCCTCCCCAAGGCCCTTGGAAGTGGGTTTGCAACCCTTAACTGGGTCCAGAGCCCAGATTTGAGCAACTGACAGGGACAATCCTAATGATTCAGAACAGGTTGAATCAAGAATCAAAGAACAGCAGTAACTCACAGCCTCCCACCACCAAACCCCTTCGAAAGAGAGAGAAATGGAGCATCAGAGTAAACTCACTATCGTAATCAGATGCCTAGACATCAGCAAAAAATTACAAACCATACTAAGAAAATGGAAGAAAGTCCGAGCAAAGGAATATAACAAATCCCCAGCTGAGACACAGGATTTGAGACAACTAATCAATGAGATTCATACAAATTTCCAAAATCAAATTAACGAGTTGAAGGACAATATGGCTAAAGAGATAAAGGACATCAAGAAGACACTGAGTGAGCACAAAGAAGAATTAGAAAACCTCAATAGAAAAATAACAGTGTTCATGGAAATGAAAGACACGATAGGCGAGATAAAAGTACATTAGACGCAAACAAGAGCAGAGTCAAATTGAAAGAAGAAAGAATAAGTGGTGCAGAAGACAGAATAGCTGAAATTGAAGAAAGAAGAACAAAGAGAGAAAAGAATGGAAAAAATTGAGCAGGGACTCAGGGTGTTGAATAACAATGCTGCAACATATGTGCCATGGTAGTTCCAGAAGAAGAGAAGGGAAAAGGAGCAGAAAGAATATTTGAAGAAATAATGGCTGAAAATGTCCCAACTCTCACAAAGGAAATAAACTTACACATCCAAGAAACGCATTGCATCCCAATCAGAATAAATCCAAATAGATGTACTCCAAGACACATACTACTCAGAAAGTTAAATGTCAAAGATAAAGAGAAAATTCTCAGAGCAGCAAGGGAGAAGCAAACCATCACATACAAGGAGTGCCTGATAAGACTTAGTGCAGATTTCTCATCAGAAACCATGGAGGCGAGAAGACAGTGGTATGATACAATTAGGATACTGATGGAGAAAAACTGCCAGCTGAGAATTCTTTCTCCAACAAAATTGTCCTTTGAATATGAAGGTGAGTTTAAAATATTCACAAACAAACAGAAACTAAGAGAGTTTGTAAAAAAGAATCCACCTTTGCAGGAAATATTAAAGGGACCCTTACAGCCTGAAAGAAAAAGACAGGAGAGAGGCTTGGAGGAGAGTGTAGGAGACAAGAATAGCAGAAAGGATAACCAAAGAGTAAAAAGACAGATAAAAATAAGATATGACATATGAAAACCAAAGAATAAAATTGTGCAAGTAAATAATACATTTACAATAAAATCATTGAATGTGAATGGATTAAACTCCCCAATCAAAAAATATAGGCTGACAGAATGGATAAAAAAACATGAGCCACCCATATGTTGCCTACAAGAGACTAACCTTAGACCCAGGGATACAAACTGGCTGAAAGTGAAAAGTTGGAAAGAGATACTCCACACAAACAGTAACCAAAAAAGAGCAGGGGTAGCTATACTAATATCAGACAAAACAGCCATTATATACTAATAAAAGGGGCAATTCACCAGGAAGATATAACAGTCATAAATATCTATGCACCTACCCAGGGTGCCCCAAAATACACAAGGCAAACTCTAGCAAAACAATAATCATTGGAGACTTCAGTTACAGACTACTCACGTCATTAGCTAGAACAACTAGAAGATCAACAAGGAAACAGAGAACTTGAACAATATGATAAGAGTTAGACCTAACAGACATATACAGAACGTTGCATCCCAAATCAGCGGGTTTTACATTCTACTCAAGTGCCCATGGGTCTTTCTCCAGGATAGACCATATGTTAGGATAGACAAGGCAGGTCTCAATAAATAAAAGAAGACTGAAATTATACAAAGCACCTTCTCAGATCATAATGGAATGAAACTGGAAATCAATAATAGATGGGAAAGGAGAAAAGTTGCAAATGTGTGGAGGCTGAAGAACACACTCCTAAACAATCAGTGGGTCAAAGAAGAAATTGTAAGTGAAATTAGTAAATATATTGAGATGAATGAAAACAAGAACACAACTTTTCAAAACTTATGGGATACAGTGAAGGCAGTGCTGAGAGGGAAATTTATAGCTCTAAACGCCTATATTAAAAAGAAGAAAGGGCTAAAATCAAAGATTTAACTCAACAACTAGAGAAACTAGAAAAGGAATATCAAACCAATCCCAAAGCAAGTAGAAGGAAACAAATAATAAAGATTAGAGCAGAAATAAATGAAATTGAGAATAAAAAAAATAGAGAAAATCAACAAAACCAAAAGCTGGCCCTTTGAGAAGATCAATAGAATTGACAAACCCTTAGCTAGACTAACAGAAAAAAAAAAAAGAGAAGCTGCAAATAAAATCAGAAATGAAAGGGAGAAGTTACAATTGACCCCATAGAAATAAAAAGGATCATAAAAGGATATTATGAAAAACTGTATGCCAACAAACTAGACAAACTACATAAAATGGGTAAATTCCTAGAAACGCACAACCTATACTGACGCTACAAGAAATACAAGAACTTAACAAACCAATCACATTTAAAGAGATTGAATCAGTCATCAAAAATCTCCCAAAAAAGAAAAGTCCAGGACCAGATGGCTTCACAGGTGAATTTTATCAAGCATTTTCAGAATTGACACCAACCCTGTTTAAACTTCCAAAAAATTGAAGAGGAGGGAAAATTACCCAACATATTTTATGAAGCCAACATCACCCTAATACCAAAGCCAGATAAGAAAAGAAAATTACAGACCAATTTCTCTAATGAACATAGATGCAAAAATTCTCAACAAAATACCTACAAATATAATCTAACAATATGTCAAAAGAAGTACACACCACAATCAAGTGGGATTTATTCCTGGTATGCAAGGGTGTTTCAACATAAGAAAATCAATTAACATAATGCACCACATTAACAAATTGAAGGAAAAATACCACATGATCATCTCGATTGATGCAAAAAAGGCATTTGACAAAATCTAGCATCCTTTCTTGATAAAAACACTTCGGAAGACAGGAATAGTAGGAAAATTCCTTAATATGATAAAGGGCATTTATGAAAAATCCACAGCCAACATCATACTCAATGGGGAAAGGTTGAAAGCTTTCCCTCTAAGATTGGGAACAAACAAGGATCCCCACTGTCACCACTGTTATTCAACCATCATGCTTGATGTTCCAGAAACAGCAATTAGACAAGAAAGAAAAATAAAAAGCACCCAAATATGAAAAGAGGAAAGAAAACTGTCACTATTTGTGGATGACATGATCCTATATTTAGAAAATTCTGAAATGTCTATGACAAACCTACCTACTTGCACTAATAAATGAGTTCAGCAAAGTGGCAGGATTCAAGATTAACACACAAAAATCAGTAATGTTTCTGTACGATAGTATTGAACAATCTGAAGAGGAAACTGGGGGAAAATTCCATTTACAATAGCAACAAAAAGACTTAAATACCTAGGAATCAATTTAAGTATAGTACAGGACCTATATGCAGAAAAATACAAAACAGTGCTAAAGAAATCAAAGAAGACCTAAACAAATGGAAAGACATTCCGTGTTCAAGGATTGGAAGACTAAATATTGTGAAGATGCCAATCCTACCCAAACTGATTTATAGATTCGATGCAATACCAATCAAAATTCCAACAGCCTACTTTACAGAAATAGAAGAGGCAATTACCATTTGGAAGGGAAAGTGCACCTGAATAGCCAAAAGCATTCTAAAATAGAAGAGTGACGTGAGAGGAATTTCACTGCCTGAACTTGAAACTTATTGCAAAGCTACAGTGGTCAAAACAGCATGGTATTGGCATAAAGATAGACACATCATTAGTGGAATAGAATTGAGAGTCCAGAAATTAATCCTCGCCTCTACAGCCAACTGGGTTTCAACAAACCTACCAAGTCCATGTTAACAGGACAAAATAGTCTTTTCAACAAATGGTGCTAGTAGAACTGGATATCCAAAACCAAAAGAATTAAAGAAAACCCCTATATATGAATCAACTCAAAATGGATCAAAGACCTAAATATAAAAGCCAGGACCATAAAACTGCTAGAAGAAAATGTTGGGAAACATCTTTTAGTCCATGTGGTAGGTGGTAGTTTCTTGGATCTTACACCCAAAGCATGAGCAACAAAAGAAAAAAGATAAATGGGACTTCCTCAAAATTAAACACTTTTGCACCTCAAAGGACTATGTCAAAAGGGTAAAAAGAGGGAAGTGGATGTGGCTCAAGTGATTAGGCTCCCGCCTACCACATGGGAGTTCCGTGGTTCGGTTCCCAGTGCCTCCTAAAAGAAAACAGCAAGTTGGCACAATGGAAGGTGTGGCAAGCTGACGCAACAAGAGACACGAGGAAAACATGAGAGACACAGCAAAGCAGGGAGTGGAGGTGGCTCAGGCGATTAGGTGCTTCCCTTCCACATCTGAGGTCCCGGATTCAGTTCCCAGTGCCTCCTGAAAAGAAGACCAGGACACAGCAAATGCAAAACAATGAGGGGGTGGGGAGAAATAAATAAATAAAATGAATCTTAAAAAAAAAAAAGAGTAAAAAGCCATCTCCATGGGAGAAAATATTTGGAAATCACATATCCAATAAGGGTTTAATATACGTGACATATAAAGAGATGCTACAACTCAACAATAAAAAGACAAACGACCCGATTAAAAAATGGGCAAAAGACTTGAATAAACATTTGTCCAAAGAAGAAATACAAATGGTGAAAAAACCCACGAAAAATGTTCAGCATCACTAGTGATTAGGGAAATGCAAATCAAACCTACAATGAGATTCATTTCACACCTATTAGAATAGCCACAGAAAACTACAAGTGTTGGAGAGGATGTGGAGAGATAGGAACACTTCTTCACTGTTGGTGGGAAAGCAGAATGGTACAACCACTATGGAGGACTGTTTGGCAGTTCCTAAAGAAGTTGAATATAGACTTGCCATGGAACCCAGCAATACCATTGCTAGGTATATACCCAGAAGAACTGAGAGCAGTGACACGAACAGACAT
>JAQZBX010062059.1:0-16972 GCA_029593785.1 Cabassous unicinctus
GAGTCCCTGCTGGATTTTTTTCTATCTTTTTATCTATCTGTTCTACTATCTGTATGATTTCAGATGTACTGTTTTCAATGTCACTGATTCTTTCCTCTGCCTGTTCAAATCTGCTGTTACGTGCTTCCAGCATATATTTTTAAAATTTATTTTTTAATTTTTCATTTTTATTCCCTCCCTGCAAAATGGCTTTTTCATCTCTCTGCTCATTGTCTGCTCATCTTCTTTAGGAGGTACCGGGAACTGAACCCGGGCCTCTCATATGGGAGGGGAGTGCCCAACTGCTTAAGCCACTTCCGCTTCCTGCTGGGTGCATTGTCTGCTGGTTGTGGCGTCTGCTGGTTGCAGTTGTCTGCTGGTTGCAGTGTCTGCTGATTGCAACGTCTGCAGTGTCTGCTGTTTGTGTTGTCTTGCACATCTGCTCATTGCGGCATCTGCTCATCTTCTTTAGGAGGTACGGAAATCGAACCTGTGACCTCCCATGTGGGAGATGGATGCCCAACTGCTTGAACCACATTCGCTCCCCCGTCCAGAGTATTTTTGATTTCTTGCATGGTGTCTTTCATCACCATCAGCTCCATTATCTTTTTATGTATGTTTACAATTTCTTTTGTCTGTTACCCCAGTATCTTCTTATCCTTTATCCCTTCATTCACTTCATTAAGTTGATTCATGATATTTGTTTGGATATCCTTGATTAGTTGTTTCACGTTCTGCATCTCCTCCCATTTTTTAGTTTGTTCATTAGACTGGGCCACGTCTTCCTATTTCTTACTATACCTTGTAACTTTTTGTTGGTGTCTAGGCATCTTTTTATCTTGATGGGCTTATTCAGTTGGTTAGCTTCTCTTTCTACTCTAAGGTTTTATTTTTAAATTTCTGTTTATTTATTTTTTTGTGTGTGTGTGTTATGGTTCCTTTTTGACACTTGGTTCCTCTTATTGTATATCCTTGTTGTTTTTTGTGTTCCTTTGAAAAAATATTAGGAGCAAAGAAAAGGAAAGAGAGAAGAAGAGAAAAATAATAGTAGTGATAGTAATAAAAAAAGATAGAAAAGGAACCATACAAGAGCCAGGAAAATAAATAATACAAGTAGAAAGTCATAAAAAATACAAAGGAATAAGAATAAAAAAGATAGAATAAAAAAACAAAACAAGACAAAAAGGAAAAAAAAATAGAATAAATTAAAAGGCCAGAAAGATGAGAAGAGAAGGAAAAAAAAGAAAAGGAAAAGAAAAAGAAAAAAATGAAGACCAAACAGGAAGAGGTGGAATGAAAGAAAAGCAACAGAAAACAGAAGATGGAAAAATGAAGGCAAGAAAAGAAATAAACTAAGTAGAAAAGAGAAGTAAAAGAAAAAAAAAGGAAACAAAGAAAGGGAAAAGACAACAAACAAAAAAACAACCTAGGAAAAACAGGCTACTGGTGCTCATCAGTCAATCACTCTGCATCCTGCCCTCCACAAGTGAGGGACCTGGTTTTAGCAAATAAAGAATTTTTAAAAGTATAAAATTTAAAAATAACAGACCAAAAAAAGCTAAAAAGCAAAAAAAGCTCAGTCTATAGATTCCCTGTCATAGGATGCCAGCTGGGTACCTGATAACCTGGTTGATCATTCTCTGGATCTCTCCTCTTAAGAGGTACTGGGAATCAAACCAGGGACCTTGTATATGCAAACAGGAGTTCCTACAGTGAGCTACACCCACTTCACAGGTTAAGTAGGCTTCTTAGATTATTTCAACATGCTCAGACATTTAATATCAAGCCCTTTTGGAATTAGTTATTTTCAAATGTCTTCCAAGGTTTAAATGTAAAAATATGATGAAGAATAGTAAGCATCTCAGGACACAATTGTTTCAGTCATGCCAGATAACAGTGAAGAAGGAGATAAATAATTAACTTAGAGAGTTTTTGAGAATTTAAATTATTATAATCCAACCTTAATTTATTTGCTGTGTAAGACAGGGAAAATTATTAATTTTGTGAGAGTGATTATAGATTGTGTTACTAAGTATAAACATTGTCACAAAATTATCCAGAATATTTAAGAATTTCAAACCCAGAAGCTGTGATATCCGGGCAAATGGCACAGCTTTTGTAGGTAATTATATTGTTATACATAATCAATAACACTAATCTAGGCACAAGATTGGTCACAACTGAAGATTATTTCGGAGAGGAGCAGTAAGTAAAAAGGTGATATACAAAAGGTTAACAAAAATCAGAGTAGGCAAGTACACAATTAGCACAAATCAGCTCAGTTTCTATTTTAGAGAAAGAAAAGGTGTTTTAGATGTGGTCTTGATGAAGATAAAAAAATACTGTAAATACAACAGAAGCTTTAGATTTATTTTACCATTTATTTCAAAATAAACATAAGCCTCCTCTCGTGGCTCCTCTCATGGCACTGTCTTAGGGTCTAATCCCTGGCTAGCTCACTGGTGACAGAAAGAAATATAAAAATCCTCTTCAATAAGAACAGTGGTAGGCATGGCTGATTAGCAATCACAGCTTTTGATTAGCAATTTCAGAATCCTGGGTCCCAGCTCTGAGCTACTGTTTCAACCTGCCCCAGACAAGAGCAGTGGTGGCCATTGTTTTAACCCCACCCTGGACAGGGGTGGAGCTGGTGAAGATTTAAAGGTTCAATGCTTCCTCAGAGCTGTGGGGGACAGTTAGATGAAGGGCTGCATTTGCTGGAGAGGTCAGGAAAGCACAGCTCTGGGCAGTCATCAAAGAGGCTTTTAGCATCCTTCCTGATGCTCTCCCCCAGGTACTTTGGAATTGGTCTGCACCCCCTTCATGGGTCCTTGGCCCTGTTTTGGCTGGGATATACAGACATGGCAATGTCCTCTCTGGGGTAGCCCTCCTCCCAGAGTCTGACCTCCAGGCAAAAGCAGCTAGAGACAATGAAAAGAGTGTAAAAAACTAGAGAGGCAAAACAAAATCAAATAGAACAGACCAAGATTCCCAGAGAAGTAACAAAGCAAAAGAAGCTTCCTCCTGGAGGTGAAACAATTGCACACACACAAAAAAATCTTGTAAATTGTACCACATAATCCAGGCCAAGAATCAGATGAAGAAGGGCTGAAAAAATATGATCAGTTAAACACAAGCTATTCTAAAGGTCTAGAACAAGGCAGGCTAACCATCAAAGAAGAGCCTTAACACAAAGGCAATTCAACAACAAAACCCTAGGCAAGAGAGAGAGAAACTGACCTTCAGAGTAAACTCATCAAGATAATCAGATGCCTAGACATCAGCAAAAGTGTACAAGCCATACTAAGAAACAGGAATATATGGCCCAGTCAAAAAACAAATAAATACTTCAGAAGAGACAAAGAATTTAGAACAACTTACCAAAGCTGTTCAAACAAATCTCCTAGATCAATTCAGGAGATGAAAGACAATATGGCTAAAGAGGAAAAGAATATTAAGATGACAATGTGCAAGCATAAGGAAGAGTTGGAACGTATAAGGAAAAAATAAAACAAACTTATGGGGATGAAAGGTACAATAGAAGAGATTAAAAATACACTAGAAATGCAAATACTCTCGCTGTCCTGATTTTGTGATAATCAGGGTAGGCTAAACATTCGCTATATTAGAAACTATGCATGTGTCCCCAGACCTAGTTTTTCTCCCTAGGTCTGGTTTTTGGAATGCTGGTGATAAACTAAGCCTGATTTATTACGTGACCATCCTGTATGGGAAAAGACTATAACCTTTGTGTATCTTTGGTCAACCTTAAGAGATATAGCAGGGGGATGGATGTGGCTTGGGTGGTTGGGCGTCCATCTCCCATACGGAGGTACGTGGGTCCAATCCCTGGGACCTCTTAAAAATTAAAAAAAAGAAAAATATAGAAAGTGCGTGGGCCACCAGTCCCCAAGCGCGGGTGCACCGTCAGGCCCCACGAGCCACGCAGCAAGATGATTACATAACAGGAGAGTGACACAAGGGAGAGCCAAGACGAGACACACCAAAAAACCAGGAACTAAGGTGGCGCAGGTGGTAGGACGCCTCTCTCCCACATCGGAGGTTCCGAGGATTGAATTCCAGTGAAGACAGGAGGAGGCTTTGAAAATAGATTAGGCATCTCCACACTATCAATTGCCCTAAAGGTTTATTCTTTTTATTCAATTTTGTGTCATACATAAACAAATAAATCAACAAACCTAGAATTCAGGAGAGGTTGTGAAATAAAATGCTTAGCCATACTTGCCAAGGAGAGGCTGGATGACATAACAAAATTTGAGATTCAAATGTATCATGGAGAGGATCTATGTCCCTGATGGTTTGAGCAAAAGAAATCTTAGAATTTTATCATCCTGTTTATGCTAACTTGGGTCATATACCCTCATTGCTAAACCAATCACTTTAGTCTTTGATTGGCTTAGCTTAGGTCATATTCCATTCCTGGGAGCTTGGGGCTGTGATCAGCCATGTTCAAAAGATATGGATTGCATCATGGGTGAGGGCATTGTTCCACTGTGGGAAATCATGGTGAGGTTGCCAGAAAGAAAGTAAATGGATACTGGAAGGTGAAAAGTACAGATGTCCATAGCAGTCGTGTTGGGGAGGCATCTAAGACAGAACGGAATGCCAGTACTGACCAATTTCACTGGCTCACGAGAATGGTAATTAACAACTTATGAATTTGGTCATAAGGTAACTTTGGTTGGAATTTATTTATTCTTTTACCACATATACATTGAATATCTACCTATGTGCCAGGTTTGATGCTAGGCACTGGGAATACAATGGTGAACAAAATAGACATGTCTGTCTGCCTGGAGCATACATTCTAGTGGAGAAGACAGGCATTAATTTAAATGTATATATGTAGATTTTAATATATATATGTGAAAATACCATTGAGAAAGGTGAGAGGCATGTGGTTCCCTGAGAAATTATCCTTTAGTGATTTGATATAGCTAGGGAAGTTTGGAAGGCTTCCCTGAAGAGTTAGAGATAGAAGGCTAATATTAATTTTGGGGAAAAGAGGAGAGATAAGAGTGTTTTCTCCAGAGGGATAGCATGCGTAAAGTCCTGTGGTGCAAGGTAGCATGGGGAGTAGGCAGGATAAAAGATGGCCAAAGATACTGAAGTGGACAGTGCATAAAGAGAAGTAGTATGATGAAAATATTGAGTTTGGTAGAGGAAGACCATTCAGAGTAATTTAGGGAGTTTCATATTTGGGATCAGTGAAAAGCCAGTTAAGAGTTTTAAGTTGGGGTGGTGGAGTGGGAAAAGGTGGGATGTGCAGGGGTTACATGTTCAAATTTGAATTGTAAAAAAACATTCCAGCTGCACAATGGAGAACAGTTTGGAAAAGAGTCAGAGTTAGAGAAGATATAAAACACTCAAACTTCCATGGGTGATAATATTGTGAGATTGGAAGTTTGCAGCTGCAGTTAAAGGCTCTAATCAGTTGACTAAATGAGATAGATTATCATAGTGGGCCTTACCTAGTCAGCAGAGTCCTTAAAGGAAAGTAGCCCTTCCTGGAGTCAGAGAGATTGTAAGTGTGAGAGGTTCCACGAAGGGGACCATGTGGCAATGACCTGAGAGTGGCTTCTAGGGGCTGAGAGCAATGCCCAGTCAGTAGCTAATACAGTATCAGGAACCTCAGCCCTACAACCACAAGAAACCTCAGTAGAGTTTGTCAGAGGACCCTGAGCTCCAGATGAGACTGCCGCTCCGGCCAACAACCTGATTTCAACCTTGTGAAACCCAGAGCAGGGAACCCAGCTATGCCCATGCCCAGACTTATGACCTACAAAACTATGTGATAACAAATTTGTTTCCCCCCTCCCCCGCCTTCTCGTCTGTTTGCTTGTTGTTTTTGCTCACTGTTTTTGCTTGTTTTTTTTGTTTTGTTTTGTTTTGTTTGTTTGTTTTTTGCCTGTTGTCTGCTCATTGTCTGTTTGTTTGTTTTTCTTTTAGAAGGCATCGGGAACCAAACCTGGAACCTCCCATGTGGAGGGTGGGCACCCAACTGCCTGAGCCACATCTGCTCCCATGTGTTGTTTTAAGCTGTTAATTTTGTGGTAATTTGTTACAAAGTATAGAGAACTAATACCTTATCTTTCTTACCCTCACACTTTGCCCTCTTTAAGACTCTGCAATATATCACTGTGCTAATTTGCTGCTTAGATATGAGTGTATGCTTTACTACCAGTATTTCTGTTGAGACTATATACCAATTTTACACAGGAGGCATGTGTTTGGAGGGAAAACTACATACAATATTTATTGATAAACCCCCCAATTTTCTAGAAATCTCCTTAATCTAGGCTGAGTAAACAACAACAGTAAAAAACTATGTGGGCCAATTATAAAATATGGGCAAATGCAATTCTGCATTGATGATTAAGAGAAAACATATATCTCAAAAGTTATTAATACAGAACTAATAGAAATAGAAAAATAAATACAACTTTTTTCCACATTCAGTTGGGTCCAAGAAATCCTATCGTCCAAACATAGCAAAAGTCCATAAGGAGAAAACAGTTAAAGATGAAGATAGCAGAACATAAAGTACAGAATTAATCCCACAGAAACTTGCCTTAGTGATGTGGAAGACAACCTTGAGAAATTCTAAAGCAGAGGAAAGAAAAATATGTTTACAATGGTGAGAGAAAAGAGCATAGGTATATGAAGAACAGAAAAAGGAATGGTAACAAAAATTATAGGCGTTTCTAAGAGAAGGAATGGGTAAATAACAATGACTACCTGATATGTCAGCTGCTGAAATGTGCTGGCATGTTCCATTCCTAGTCCAAGTAAAATCTCATAATAATTCTCTAAGATAATTATTATTTTCATTTTATAGATGTGGGAACTGAGACTTAGAGAGATTTAACTAATTTGCCCAAGGCCACAGAGTTAGAAAGGGGGAAAATTAGAATTTGCTCAAAGTGCTATCTGAATCTATTGCAAGTGTTCTTTACTTTAGGCATTCACAAGTAGAACGGAAGTTAGTAATCAAAACTTAACCTCTAAAACAAACTAAAAAGTATCTCCCCACATACATACACACACACAAACTCATAAAATATCTCATTGTGTTCCAGGTACAACTACTTCATTAAGTCCCACACTCAAACACATCCTGACATAGTCTGAATTTTAAAAAAAGGAATTTAATATTCAACAATCAGTTTGATTTTGGTTCTGGCAAAATGGTAAATTAGACAACTTGAAAACTCCTCTGTAAAAAATTAGAAAACCTGGATAAATTTAACTAACATTCTTTAAATAGATATTTAAGCTCACATACATACAAAAATGAAAATTCCCAGGTGCCAGGAAAAAAGAGGGAAAGAAAACCAAAGGAATATGTACCTAATATTAACTTTCAAATTTGTGGCACAACTGTAGTGAGGGTTGCTGTTTTTCACAATATTAGACTTGGACATAATATGGATTTCTGTGATATGGGGAGTTGAAACTGAGACTCTGGATAAAATTGGACCCTTACAAGTCTACACCTTCAAATAAAAAATGGCTAAAATATATACTTTTTGGCTCATGGAGCTGTCAATGATGATCTTTTATTTTGACTGTGCTTTTGAAAGGTAAAGAATATCTCTTGGGAATTTTGGACCAAAGTCTGTATCAGATTTGGTTGGGGGTTCAAATTTATACTGTCTTCCTAGTCTGTAAACCTCCAAATTGAGAAATAAGCATCAAAATATATCTCAAGTCTGATACAGAGGGCATCTGGAAAAATGAAGAACAAAACCTATTTAGAGGGACATACTCTCAGTTCAGACTGCACAAGAATCATACAAATAAAATTCCACTGAAGAAAGATGCGCTCATAATTTAAAATTATAAAACAGCAGGAAAAAATAAACAACTTGGTCCATTCTATTTCTTTTACAATCCTCCCACCTTTTCACAATCTTTTTTTGAAGCAAGTCTGAGATATGATTTTATCTATAAACAATGTAGTATATATATCTCTTTTACCGATACAGGTTATTAAAAACATAACCATAAAAGCATTATTCAACTTAAAAATTTGATAATTCTTTAATATCAAATATTGATGTTTAAAATTTCCCAATTGTCTTCTAATTGTTTTTAAATAGTTGGCTTTGGTTTGAGTTAAAATCAAGGTTTACCTATTTTATTTAGTTGTTATATCTCATAAGTCTTTTATAAGACATAACTTCCTTCTCTCTTTTCTGTTTGTACTATTTCTTGTTGTTATTCAAGAAACATTTCATTTAGCCCGCTAAAATTTTCTGAGTTCTGTATTTTGCTGATTGCATCTCTGAAGTCTTCATGCTTTCCTGTAGCCCTGGTATGACCTGTAAACTGGTAGGTAGTTCTAGATAGAGTCTTGACCACATTCAGGTAGATTTTTGGCAAGATATTTTATAGTAGTGTTTTATACTTCCTATTCAATCACACCATGAACCACATAATGTCCGGTTTTCTTTATTTCTATGATTTTAAAATTGATCAGTAGGTTCAGATGTTGTCAGCCTGAGTCATCCATTATAAAGATCTTCATATTTTTTCACCTAATGATTTTAACAGTCCTTGATGATCATTGCCTAGATCCATTATTTCATTAGGGGTTGCAAAATGATGATATTCTAGTTTTATAATTTCTTCTGCAATTATCAACAGGAATTATGCTGTAAAGATTTTCTTTTCATCAATTATTTAAGCACCCCACAGTATATTTGATATAGGAAAGTCAAATGCTTCATTATTTTTCTTTATTATCCACTTTTAAGAATAAGTTAGTTCCCCAGCATCCTCCAGATATGATCAATTACTTTTTCTAGTATCATAATGAAGTTGTGTGGTGTATCACAATCGTAAACATCCCCATAGGTATTATTCCATTAGAGCCTGAGGAAAACCCCAATCTGCTGTTTACCATATTTTACAAATGTGGACTATAAATCTCAAGTAGCTTCCTGTACTTGCCCAAGGCTACACAATTAGTAAATGTTAGAATCTTAAACTCAATTCATGTTTTTTAATTCCAGATCTCATACGCTTTCTATCACATCATTATGTAAACTCAGTCCTTGGAGTTTCCCTTGTGTCTTTGGTTTTTCTCTGGCAGACAGAAGGATTTAATCCACTTTTCTTTCTATTTTTTTCATTTACCAATCACTAACTTCCAAATTGGTGTGAAAGAAAGATGAATTTTCACACTTTCTCTCCTCAACTAGCTTTCTGTGGAAATAATATACCCCCTTCCCTACTTTAGGTTTGTAAGAACTACTCATTCTTGTGACTTTCTCACTAACCTTTGTCTCCCTCTGACCTGTTTCCTCCATCATACCACCGAATTTGGTCTCCATAAAAACCAGTATTTAGGAGAAAGGCTTCAGGGGTTGAAGCATAACACATAAAGTTTTCATCTGGGGCTAATTATATCTCTTCTACTTTCAAACATAACCATTAACCAACCTCCTTTCCCTTCCCTTCTTCATTCCTGTGCCAGAAATTTTTGCTTTGCAGAGTCTAGTCTTTGGCAAATCCCTATACCACTTCTGTTTCCTTTTCTCTGTCCAGCTCACTTTCGCCCAAGTTTGTCTATTTCTCTGCTAGCCATCCCCTGTGCCTATTACTTCTGAGAATCCCCTTCCATTTCTTCTTTCTCTCCAAATTCCTGAAATCCCTGGTTATAACCAAGACTCTTATCTTCTCTTCCCTGAAATCCTCCAATTCTATTCTAAGACTCATAAGGTGAGCAGGAGAGAAGTACTGCTTCCTCTTTACAGTTTTCTTCTGTTATGCCTTTCATTTCCAAATCATCTCTTCTCTTTTCGGATCTATTTTTTAACAATACCCTCTTTGTTTTCGATGACCTTCAAAGCATTCTCTGATTGTCCTTATTTATTTTATAATTCAACCCATAATTTCTACCTTTCACTTGCCTAGTTTCAAGTGTGTCATCTCCTATTGTAACAGGGAATAAAAAAGTTTTTTTTTTTTTAAATTTTTTTAAAGGAGTAAGTAACACTCATATTGGGATTGTATTAATTGACAGCCTGAGAATATACTGTATCCTTCTGTTCCAAATTCATAACAGAAAATGTATATTCACAAATAAACTCAGAGCAGGGCTGGAAAACCAGAATGGGTAGAGCACTTTTAATGGCCCCAAATTAGTATATTCCTATAAAGGTAAAAGGAAGATGGAATGCAATTGAAGAAAGGAACCCAGCCTAACATGCCTACATGAGAAAACTGCTGAAAAATTTTTGAGGTGATAGAACATTGGAAGCAGCAGCAAAGGTGAGCAGGAGAAAACTCCTGGACAACAAACTGGGTCATTGTTTGGGTATTTTGATTCTTTCCACCTTCCAGCAAGAATCAGCTGCAACATTTTCCTCTGGGAGGAAGTGTAAGGGAATATCTAGGTCCAAGAAGCAAGGCAGCACTACAGGTGGCTGGCAACCTCCGGGAAGAATGAGAAGCAGAAAGACCCAGAAGTCCAGCTACCAGAACTCCCTGCCTGGCAGGTATCCTGTCCCTATATCAGGGGCCCTTGAAGTGGCTGTGATAAATGTTTACAACATTCACATAATGGCTAATAGAGAATAATGAAAAGTACAAAATTGAACACCCAGCTAAGAATCAGCTAATCATTGAGAAAAAAGAATACCATGAAAGAGACACCAAATATAATTATCAGAAGATCCAACTCCCAAGGAATTAGAGTTAATAAAGCAACTAGAATAAATATTTTAGAAGAAGGATAATTAATATATACTCACAGGTATATAATAAAATATGTCATGCATAAAAATTGAGTGGAGTGGGTGTAGCTAAATGGTTGAGCACATGCTTCACATGTACAAGGTCCCAGGTTCAATCCTCCATACCTCCTAAAAAAATCAACTTGATATACTGTAAAATAAAAAAAATTATTATTGAAATAAAGAAAAAGCCTAAATAATTGGGTTAAATATCAAAACAGACACAGGGGAATTCCATTAGCAAGCTGGAAAGTGAAGTTGAGGAATACCCCAAAAATGCAGCACAAAAGGTCAAAGAGATGGAAAGAATGAAAGAAAATACAAGAGATGTGGAAGATAAATGAAGAGGAGAGAGAGTGAGAATAATGGAATGAAAGTGGAGAAGCTATATTTAATGAAATAATTGAAGGAAAAAATGTCAGAGCTGAACAAAGACAGGCATCTTCAGAGGGAAAGATCTCCTTAAGCACTCAGCAGGAAGAATGACAAAAATAGCACTACCCCCAAAAATGTGTGATGGAATTTCAAAAACAAGAATTACAGAGAATATCCTAAAAGTTTCTATAAATAGTGATGATTATCCACTGAGGAATAAAATATTGACATCAGGCTTTTCATTAGCAACAGTGGTTGCAGATAAGAAAACAATTCTTCTAAGTTATGAGGTGGAGAATAGTATGTATGTAGAATAATATGCCCCCAAAATATGTGATTCAAGCAGGAGGCAAAATAAAGACATTTTTTTTTTTAATATCATGGAAGGACTCATAAATTTTACTATGGACCAGTCTTAACTGTCTGAATGAAGAGAAGGAAAAACTAAGGGAACATATGAAACACCATAAGCAGGAATGAGCAAAGGAACAAATAAAAGAAGTTTGTTAGTCTAAATAATTGCTGATTAAAAAATAATAATTTGTAGCTAAATGCCCCAATGATCTAACAGGAGAGATGGGGAGATGGGGCAAGAGAAGGAAGGGACAGAGGTAAAAATGTACTCAGATTCTTGACTAATTTGAAGGCAAGACGTAGATAGGAATTAACTCCAGACTTTGGTAGAAAATATAAACCTATAGTGTTAAGCATTTAAGAGTTACAACTGTTGGAAGAATAGAAATAAGATGGATACAGTATTCATTATTAGATTACAAAATAGTTCCAAGAAAACTAAGTCTATGTAAAGCAAATAATGGGAATAAAGCAACAACAAAAGAAACATGGTAAATTTAGAAATTAGATCACATCACGCATCAGATTTGAAAAAAATAACAAATTTAATAATATCAATAGTTAACTAAGGAGTGAAGAAATGTGTAATCTCAAATGATGGGGAGCAAATTGATGCAGATATTATTAAAGTAATTTTATAAGGATAAAAGGTATAATTTACATGGAAGGTATAGCAGTCAAACATTTATGCAATTAATAACAGCATTGAACTATTTAAAGCAAAATCTGATAGGAATATGAGAAACTGAAATTCAGCTATTATAATGTAAGACTTTTAGAAATTGATAGGTCAAATAAACAACAACAACAACAAAAAAACCAAGTTTGATCTAATAAAGTATAAACATAAAAATCATTTTTGTAGAGGGGCAATTTAGTACTACTAGAATTTAAAATGTGCAAACTCTTTGACCCAGCAATTCTCTTCTTGGAGTACATCCAAGAGGAATACTGTTATATAAGCACAATGAAGCTTTAGTAGGGGTATAGTTAAAAATACTAATTAAATAATTTGGAATACTATAAATCATTACAAAGCATGATGGAGATTAATACATATTAACATGGAATCATCTGAAAATAACTTTGAATAAAAAAATCAAGTTTCAGAACAATCCTTTATGTGAAAACATGGTAATCAGGAACAAGAAAGATGTTCTTGACTTAGCTAGAAAGGAGAGATGGGATGGAGATAATCATGGAGTGGGGAGAGGAGGAAGTATTTTAATTAACTGGATTTCTCTAGAGTCCAAGATGTGGGGAAAAATCTGTATGATAAGTGGGCAATGCCAAGACTGAATTAAAATGTGGGCAACTTTCACCCAGAGGAAAGCATCCTAGATCTTCCTACAGGCACCTAAGATATGACTAAACAGAACTCTGCAATGATACTCAAGAAAACAGTTCCAGGCTCCTGTTCATGGCTGCTTCTCAGAAATGTTTCAGATGACCACACCATAGCTCACATTAATTATGTTGATCCAAATCAAGTCTCAAAACTAATTATAGCTAGGCAGTTGTAATACATACAAACAAATAATGAAGAGAATAAATGAAGCCCCTGAGACATCTCACTGGCATGATGGTGCATGACTCCATACACACACCTAATTTTCTCAATCCTTTTGGATTATCAATGGGATGTTAAACCTGTGTGTGTCTGGTGCTGAGGTACATAAGGCTTTGTATTCCAAATGGTTCTAAATCCTGCATAAATAAACCCTGTTGTACAGAGATAATTCCTGGAGTGTATTCCTAGCATAATATTTGATCAGCATGTAACATTCATTTTTTGTTATTGATATATAAATGTTCTTTGCATTTGTAGTAAAAGCTAATACTTTTCAAATAGATTCTCAGTTAAGGATTACCCATTTATTGCCATTCATTGCTAGGTGTTTTAACATACATCATCTCATTTAAAACAACAACCTTGTGAGATAAATATTATCTCAATTAAAAAAAATAAGGATATTGAGGCTCAGAAAGATTGTGTAACTTTTCCAAGATTACCCAGTTAGTAAGTAGCAGAGCTAGAATTTATCCCTCAGAGCTTTCAGCTCTGAAATCTTACTTTATTTTTATTTTAGAATTGTATGCTAAGTCTCCCAATATCATACTGGCCTCATATCATATTTTGAATTCATTTGGGTCTTTTATATATATATCTTTTACTATATTTTTTATCTTTTGAAAAGATTTATTTAAGATTTATGTCTTTTAATCTGACATCTTTTTGTTTGTGTGTGCATATCAGTGTTTCTTTTTTTATTCTTTCTTTCTTTTTTTATTTGAGAATTTGTGAGTTAAAGCAATCATAAATACCATATAGGATTCCCATACATTGTCCCACCGTCAACACCTTGCATTGTTGAGACACATTTGTTACAAATGATGAAAGGACATCATCATAATATTACTGCTATCCATAGCTTATATTTGGTATATTTTCCCCACAAACCATCCTATTATTAACACCATATGTTAGTATTCTATGTTTGTTATAGTTCATGAGAGAACATTCTCATATTTGTACTGTTAACCTCAGTCCATCATTCACCATGGGGTTTGCTGGGTTATATGGTCCCCTGCCTTGTACATCCATCCAAAGTGTATCCTCAGTGGCTCTCAGTTTTATCACAGAGTTGTATTGTCATTGCAGTAACATTTCATTACTCTGAAAGGAAAAATCCGATACCCTGCCCCTGATTATTGACCCTAAGCATTGATATAGTACATTCTTTGCTGTTGCTATAAAAATATTTGAAAATTACTGTTAACATAGTCTATATATTACATTAGTTATATTTTTCCAATGAATCTCCATATTCTTACCACCTTGTAATAGAGGAACATTCTTGTATTTGTAATTATTTGTACTGTTAACCACAATTATCATCAACTTTGGGGACTTGGTCAATGTAGATATTGGCTCCAGGTCCTGTTCCTATTTGGTAAAAATGATTAATATGGATTGAAGGGAAAATCTTAGTTGGTTATACCTTGGGGGAGGGTTTCTGGAAAGATGTAAATCCTCCCAGGAACAATTAGAGACAAACTAATCTGGGAATTGGACCCAAGGGTGTCTGATGCCAAAGCCTCTGTTCTTTCCACTCACACTCCTCTCCAGCAACATCATATGTATATATTCCCTTAAAATAATTTATTGTGAAATATTTTAGAGAAAAACGGTATAAGGAATAATATCTAGAACATCCATTTAATTTTCACCTAATTAAAAAATAAAACAGTAATCTGCCCTGATCAAAATGGTGGAGTAAGATGCTTCAGGGCTCTGTCCCCCCCATAGAAACTTTGAACAATGAGCAGAAACATCTTAGTGGCAGAAACATCTTCTCAAATCTCCAAAAAATCAGTTAAAGGACCACAGTAACAGGACGAGTGCCAGTTAGAAAAAAAGTCTACTTAAGAGTCGTAGGATCTCATGGCTCTCTGGCTGGCCCCTCCCCCACTCTCACTAGCCCTAAGCAGAGCCAGCTGGTGTTCCCAGTGCAGATCAATGGAACCGTACCAGAGAGAGCAGAGTAAACCTTGTGTACAAATTGGGAGCTTGTATGTCTGGCCCAGTCTGTCCAGGGATGGCCTGAGGGACTTGCTGTCCCAGAACTTGCCTGGCATCTAGAAGGTGGCTCACCGACCTGTCCTACAGAATGCTGTGGGATTAAATTCATGCTTCCCCAGGTTAAGGGATTTCTGACTGTTGGGTATACAATATAGTGCCAGGACCATTTCCTGTTTCCTAGGGAAGAGGGGACATTCAGAACCATGCAAACTGGGAAATTCCTAGGGCTACAAGTATATGCCTTGGACAAGATCCATGCACAGAAAGGAAGAGGGAAGATACTATGATTTGGCCTGGAGCTATTCGCTAAACTCATGGTATGGCTATAAAATTCCCTCTTAGCATTGCTTTAGCTGCATCCCATAAGTTTTGATATGTTGTATTCTCATTTTCATTCATTTCAAGGTAGTTAACAATTTCTTTTGCAATTTCCTCCTTGACCCACTGATTGAGTGTGTTGTTTAACTTCCCTGTCTTTGTGTCTATTCTGGTTCTCTGCTCCTTATTAATTTCCAGCTTTATCCATTGTGGTCAGAAAAATTACTTTGTATAATTTCAGTCTTTCTAAATTTGTTGAGACTTGTTCTGTGATCTAGCATGTGGTCTATCTTGGAGAATGATCCATGTGCACTCAAGAAGAATGTATATTCTGCTGTATTTGGGTGTAATGTTCTGTATATCTGTTAAGTCTAGATCCTCTATTATTCAAGGTCTCTGTTTCTTTATTAACTCTCTGTCGAGATGTTCTGTCTAATGGTGATAATGGTGTATTAAAGTCCTCCACTATAATTGTAGAGGCATCTATTTCTCCCCTTAGTTTTGCCATTGTGTGCCTCATGTATTTTGGGGCACCCTGGTTAGGTGCCTAAATATTTATGATTGTTCTTTCTTCTTGATAGATTGCTTCCTTTCTTAATGTATGATGTCCTTCTTTGTCTCTTACAATAGTTTTGCATTTAAAGTATTTTGTCTGATATTATTGTTTGCATGTAAAATCATTTTTCAACTTTTCACTTGCAAACGCCTTGCATCCCTGGGTCTAAGGTCAGTTTCCTGTAGAAGGCATATAGATGGGTCCATTCTGCCAATCTGTGTCCTTTGATTGGAGAATTTAATCCATTAACATTCAGTGTTATTACTTTCAAAGCAGTACCTACATTAGCCATTTTTTCTTTAGGTTTATATATGTCATGTTTTGTTGTGTTTCTCTTTTAATCCTTTTAGTTACTCTTAATAATAATCTTCCTTTCTACACTCTCCTCCAACCCTCTCTCTCCTGTTTTTTTCTTTCAACCTGCAGAACTTGCATTAGTATTTCTTGAAGGGCAGGACTCTTGTTGACAATCTCTTTCAATTTCTGTTTATCTGTGAATATTTTGAACTCTCCCTTGCTTTTTTAACAAGTCAATTTATTCACACATTTTAAGAAAGCATAAATCCATCCAAAGTTTAGACAATCAATGGTATTTGGTATAATCACATAGTTGTGCATTCATCACTTCAATCATTTTTAGAGCATTTCATTATTCCAGTAATAAAAATAAACAAAAAAACAGATAAATGAACAAACAAAAAACTCCTCACCTCTCAATCTCTCTACTCTTTCCCTGCTGTACATAGCTGCTATTCTGTTTCCATGTCTCTAGTTTATTTGTATTTATAGTTTGTAAAAACAGTCATATATGAAATATCACCCATATTCATATTTCACATGAGGTTTAATTATGTTATACAGCCCCAAGTTACATTTTTAGCTTTCCTTCTAGTAATTCAGAATGACAAATATCAGAGACAATGGAGGTTCTGATGGGAGGGAGAGGGAAAAATAGTTGTAATATGAGGGGCATTTTCAGGACTTGGGAATTGTCCAGAATGACATTGCAATGACAGATACAGGCCATTATATATCTTGTCATAA